>VYXB01006849.1:0-10386 GCA_013397135.1 Pachyramphus minor
TTCATGTAATATTAATTTTTAGTATTATAAAGTCCTAATAATAAAATAAAATTCAAACAACTGTAAAACACTTCAATAATGTTTGTGTTTTTTTCAGTCTGTGAAGAGCTGGTTTATCAATACTGCAACCCTTTGCCACTAAGGAATAACAACAGTTCAATTCAGGTTAATTAGTCTCTAATTACAGGCTATCACTATTGCTTATGTGTTGCAATCGTTTCTTCCATACTCTGAAGTTGGTACCATATAATTTGAAAACAGTCTGAAGGACAAATGACAGTGGATATTAAATATTAAATTCCGATGGCTTTAATTAATTGAATGTATTATCATTTAAAAATATTTAATTATTAATTAACTTACTAACATTAAGACAGAAATAGTACTCTGTTATTTAAAAGCTTGGATCCTTATTTTTCTGAGCTTCTCAAATAAAGGCTATGTGTCCAGACCACAAGTATATCTAGAGAAATGCCAGGTCTGCCTCAGACTGTAACTTGATATACAATTAGATACCTATTTATAACCTAGCTGTCTGTGAATCTGCATATGTACAAAGAGATAGTTCAGAGGGTTGGGGTGAGCTTGTGGCCTGAAAAAAATGTCCAATCCCCATCCACCATTTTAGTTCTACAACACACATTGACCAAATTTCTTCATCTTGTGTCTATGAATTAAATTATTTCCATACAGGATATATGGGGAAGAGAGGGCATCAAGGCCATTTTTATCTTCTTCACTCTAAAGAACAGCCGTTTACCCTTCTCTGTTTACAGTAGTATCTATCAGTATAAAATTACAGAGTAAAGAATGAAGCAAAGCTGAAAGTCTCCTTCATATTTCTTGTTCCATAACCTTAGCATATCATAGCTGGGGGATTCCTATGGCCCAAAAGCAGGTTCTGAAAGCAATACAATCCTTCGACTCCATGACATCCAAGGAAAAAGAAGTCAGATGCAGACTGCAGTTGCCCTACAATTAATGAACCTTCTTCACTGTACTAAAGTGAAAGTCAATTTACTTGGGACTTAAACTGTTACTAATTACACTGAGAACACTGTTTGTTTATTAGTATTAGGCTTAGGACTTGCATCCAAGTACCCAAAGTCAATGTGTTTTTTGTGGGATTTCATGATGTAATGAAACAATCTCGAATTTATATTGACATGGCTAAGTGAGCCTACCAAATTTCAATGGATTGTTATTTGTATAATAGAGATCTGGTTCTGTGGGTTTACTCTTGTGCTCATAAAGATGGAGATCACAGAATGGTTGAGGTGGAAAGGCACTTCAGCAAGTTACCTGGTCCATCCACCCTGCTTACTCTAAGTTCAACTAAAGCAGATTTTCTATCTTCATGTCCAGTCAGCTTTTCAATATCTCTGAAGATGGAGACTCCACAACTTTTCTGGGCAACCTATTTGACCCCAGTCAAAGTAAAAAGGACTCTTTTTTTATATATATATTTAAACAGAATTTCCTGTATTTCAACTTCTTCTTCTTGCCTATCATCCAATCCTTCTGATGGATACAGCTGGCCATGTCATGCGAAGATACCATGAGAGTAATCACGTAACAAATCCCACTTTAGGCCAAAACGATTGAGCAGAGAGCTGATAGACTAAGCACACTAATTAGATTTCCTGGAGAACATCTTAGAGCATCTTCCTGGAGAGAATATGACCAAGGGAACTATTCAAATATACAATTTTACTCTGCTTCTTTCCCAAAAGAGTCACAGAGAAGTCACTTCTCATTTTGATTACCATTCTCTCATACTACAAGAAGATTATCATTACAAGCAGGATGAGTACTAAAATAAAATTAAGTAGAATTTTATAAGCTTTAAATATAACTCCCATTTAAATTGTTAGGGGTAACCCTAAAGGGAACTTGACGTGCTATAACCTTCAGACTGAGAACAGAGGTATCAGCAATATCAAAATAGTGAACTGTAATGGCAATTGTTTCCCAGTTAATAATTTGTCTTCTTTTACTTGTTTTCATTGGTGGACAACATGCACAGCACTTATGGTAAGATTTACTTTTCACGGTGTCAATTTCTTCAGCATCGAGGGACTCACCCTAGATTTACTGCAATGTAGGCAAAATTAAATCAGGCACCTGATTACTGGTGTATCAAGGTTCCTAGTTTATTTCAGTTATAAATCTAATATAAATTAGTCCTGAATTCACATGCTTTAACAATAGATGACAGATACTTTGGTCTCAATCTTCTGGTGCATTAGCTTCATGCTTGGAGCAATTGCAGAAGTAGTAAGACAAAAAAAATAACTGCCTATCTGTCCTTTGCTCAGTGTTGACACAAACAAAAATTTATGAGCTACCCAGATGACTGAAGATACAGATCTGATAAAGCACTCAACATATTCCTAATAACCTCTGATCTCCCTGGTAGGAAAAGCTTTATGCTAGTCTCTGTCAGGAGAAATTCTCAGCTGTACCCTCAGGGCAGAGTTCCAGCTACTTCATGTCGAGGTTTAACTGAGTAGAAAATGAGCATCTGTAATATTCCATGAAACATCGTGCAAATCTTTCATTATTAAAAAAATATAAATCTTTCAAAGTTATTTCAGTCTCAAATGCAAGTCCACCTGTACTGGCAGTCTGTACAGACCAAAAGAAACAAAAAGAGCATTAACATCTAAGGGCACTAAATAAATTTTGATCAAAAATCAGACTATGACCAGCAGTTCACAAAGTGCTGATTTTGCAATATGTACGTGGTTGAGAGTTTATACATGGGGCACGTCTGACTGTTCTTAGGGGCTTCTGCTTCCGCACATGTGACTATGTTTAAACTTGAAGGATGACACCCTTTCCCGCTGTGACTTATGTTATTATAGCAGCGCCCACTAGTGACCCCAGAGTGAAGCACCTATCTGCTTTGCAACCTGGATCCTCTTGGCTGTATAGTTTCTAATAGGTAAAACATGAATTCAGCAAAGGGGTTTTTTTATATTTATTCTTTTCCACTTCATGAGCAAAGAAAATAAATCAAAAGACAGGAGTAGAAATGCTTTTGTTCATATTTCTTTTTTGTTACAGTTTTGTGAGTTTATAGCCTGCTCGTTCATAGTCTCTGAATCTTCAGGCAGATTTAAATATGAAAAATAAAATATCAGATTACTGAATCACAGAACAGTGCTGTGATAGAGTGAGAACTCATGTTCCAGTCCAGCAATGTTCATTGTTTATCAGATGAAGAATATTATTGGTCAAATATCTATAAATACTTATCTAAAATTTAAGGTTCTCCTTAAAGGATTTTCAGGATCAGAACAATCACAAAAACTAACATCTTTAAAATCCATTCACTTTTAGTGACAAAATTTACTTACATGCTATGTTTGCTTAACTTACAGCCATGTACCTGCTTATAAAATGTTTTCTGTGAATTCATCTACAGTACAAACCACAACTAATTTAAATCCATGAGATATGAGATAATACATGTTGATATGGATCAAATCAGTATATCACAAGGAATTAACCTAGGTTTTGTCATCAGAGAAGACAAAACCTTAGCAAGCAGAAGCTGAATTATTGGTCCGGAGTCAGTTATGTCACTTATCTCGCAGTGAAGATCTTTTGGTAGCAAAACATGGAAGAGTCTTAGAAAAACAATTACATATGGAGAGAGACCTCTCAGCTCATCTCGTGTGGGACCAATGTCAGGAAAAAGTGTACACTCAGGATGCTAAGGCTTGCTGAGTTCTGCTGGCTATTGGCATTGCAAACTCTAAACATTGGGTTCAAGCTGTTCTGGTCATCTATCTCCCAATGCTCAGGGGAGGCTTGCTTTGAAGAAGGTCCCCCATACCCCTTCCTCAGAGGTAATTTAGTTCAGTTTAAAAAAAACCCTGATGCACTCAAATGGTCTTTTTTGAAAATCGTGAAATATAACTACGCTGTTCTGAGATTTCTACTGCTGATTTTTCTATTCATGTAAAAAAACCAAACAAACAAACCACAACCACACAAAATTAAAACCAAATTGGTCATTACATTATCAGCTCTATGAATTCCAGCAGGCATTGGATCAAGTTGTTTGAGAAAGAAAACAGCCTTATACAACAGGAGAGACTGTGAAGCAGTTTTCTATAATTCCACTCAGAAATAGGAAAAAAACTAAGCAGAAAGGAAGAATTTTCACCATTTGGTCAGAACAGCCACTGAAAATAACAGACTAGTGTGCTGATCTCATGTCTTCATAGCTAATAAACAGAGAATGCTATAATTATCAACAAGATCCTTAGCAATACCAGGAAGTTCTTCCTCATGCTATGCCCACACACATGCACTTTCTAGTTGATGAAACAATTTTTGTTTTAATATGTTTAAATTCCCAGGGAAACTTGTAATGATCTCTGCAATTCCGCCACATACACTGCTTATTGCTCCTGTTACAAAAAACCAGTTACACCATATGATGCAAGAACTAATAGCTCAGGTGTGTTTTCATCTGTAATCCTAGACATTTTATTAATTAATAAAACTGTATGGTCTGGAGGAGGTGATCAAGAAAAAAGCAATACCAGATCCAAAAAGCATTTTTCAGCAAGTTGCAACAAGAGTGGTTGTGGTGACATTCCAGCACTGCCACAATGCCAAAACCACCACAGTTATATCAGAAAATAAAATTACAAAAAAATCTATATACAGACCCTAAAAAATACGCTTTGAACATTTGAAATAGCTATTAATGCTGTGATTGTTTAACATAAAAATTAGGATGTAGTCAAAGCATTTGATAATTCTCAAAATATCATCATGTGGTAGAAATATTTAGGAATATGGTCAAAAAAAAAAAAGAAAAAAAAAGTCATAGGGAATTTAAAGAACCTAACAACCTCTATACATCTTTCTCTTTCAGAATTTAGAGTGGTGCATTTTCAAGATGTCCCTCTGCCACTTTCAAGACGACCCCCTACTTTGTCCTCAAGACTTAGAAGAAAGAAGGGTCCTGGCTCCCGCTACAGCCAGTCACCCCCTCCCCACCACCGGAAATTGTTTCTCAGAAAAGGAATCGGACGGGAGTGGGGCTGCCTGGGTGGCGGAGCCCCAGGGTGCGGGACAGCGCTGCCTGCGGGCAGCGGGCAGCGGCGGGGAAGCGAACGGGCAGCGGGAGGCCGGCAGCGGGCAGCGGACGCTGTCCCTGGTGCTGAGCACCGCCCGCCGCCGGCTTTCGCCTCAGGGCAGGTCTATGGAAGGGGAAGGCAAAAAAACCGATCAGCCTACAAATCAACCAGTGGTAAAAAATTGCCACAATGATCACATTTGCCATGCAGGACAACAATTTTACAAATTAATTAAATAAATAGAGCTGTGTCTTAGAGGAAACTATTGGGTAAGGTTAACTCCCGGCGTAGCTACCTGCGCTGCCACGACTAAGTGGCTGTGCATACAGACGTATATCTGTGTTAGCACACTGGTTCTTAGGTCTCTATCTCCCTGTTCGGATAGCGGTATCGCTGTCTCTCTCAACCCGTAATGAAACATTTTTGTACATGGAGACATTAGCTTCGATTATTAAATAAGGAACAGACAGGGCTCACTGAGCAGAGCAGAGTGATTTGTCCCAAGGTCACACAGAAAAGTCTATGGCTGAGCTAAGCCTGGCTGTCCCTGGAAAACAAATACATCCCCGTTTCCATTACACCTTCCTAGCAAGACAAATCCCTACTTGTGAACAGAAGGACTATATCACACACATCACCAAGCCCAGGTATTACAGCACCCCAGCCCCCTGCAGCCCCACACATATCCTGCTCCTGGGGAGGGATCAATGCCTGCTTCCCTCCAGCACCCCAACACCCCGATGCCCCAGCAACCCCTGGAGAGGTACCACACGTGTTGGCTTGCTGGTCCACCAGGAGTTGTACTGGTCCTCCAGCAACCAGGGCACAACACGAAAACAAGAGAAAGGGAGGGAGAGGGTGGAAAAGCCTCTCCTGCATCCACAGGGTTTCTGTCCATAAGCCAGGGCACACAAATACCCTCTCCCACCCCACATCATTACCTTGTCCGTGGCAGAAAATGCTTCTTCCCACAGTGGTGGCAAACTGGTCCTTTTGGTGGCAATAATCAAGCCAGGTAGGGGTAGGCACCTCCTATTTTCAGCAACGGCAGAGAATAGCACTCCTCACACAGACCTTCTGGAGCTGAATAATCCTCAAATGCCTCTGCAAAGATCACCAGCAGGTGAGCCCCACTGGGCTAGCATTGTCACTCCTCCAGCTATAGACACATCCTGTTTTCTTCTGATCACAGGCAAATACTGAGGACCGAGTATCCTACCCCCGTGAATGCATGCACATACACACACGCTATGCAACACGCTGTTCTCTCAGAATCGCCCAAATCTCATTTGCAAGAGGCGTGAACGGTGCCTGGATTTAAAGGAGGGGGAAGGCATGAGGAGGAGGAATAAACAAACGATGAAACAACAGATGGGTCTTTGCTCTCTGGCACCACAGCCTTGGTCTTCCTAAATACTTGCTGCAGCTTGACCCACCTGCTTAAACACCTCCGCCCTTCCTCACGCATACACGGTAGCAACCTCTCTGCATTTATAAGGGGCTAACCCTGCATTCTGCCCTTCTCTGAAGGTTGCAAAAAAGTCCCCCTACAAACCGACACGTCCCTCCAGGCAAGTAAGAAAGCGGCGATCGGTTCAGAGCAGCATCATCCGAATGGGAGGAAAAAACCAAAAAAAAACAACATAAAAAACAACCAAACAAAAAACCAACAACAACAAAAAAATCTGGTTAAAACCGAGTCGCGGGGACCCCTGCGGTCCCGGCTACCGTTTGCGAGCTGCCCGTGCCGAAGTTTTCTGCCCCCTGGGATCCCAGGCGCTCTGTTGCCGCACCTGCGGGTCTGGGCTGGGGGCTAGGAGGCTCTTCGTACGGGGGAGCACCGGGTTTCAGCGCAACTTTTTAGTGCCACCAAGTGGCATAGATCCCGCCAGGAAACCAAGCAGCCTGCCAGCCCTGGGCTCTGCCTGCTGCTCTCTGGCACGGGGAGAGAGGGGGATGCGAGAGTAACGACTACCCCACTACACACATACATAGACAGCGATATCAAACAGAAAGGAGGGACTGTTTGCCACTGGAAGGACAGGTTGCCCTCTCCAGCCCTCGCCCCTTCCCTTGGCTGCAGGGCAACAGCACTGGGCACGGCAAGACGGCAAGACTGATGTCCCTGCCAAGGGCAGACGGAGTTGCCAGCCCTGCCGGTGGGTTGTGCCCCCCTGTTCCTGTTCCCTGCGGGCTGCTCCCCTCTCCTCCCCATGGCAGGTGCCACCTGCAGCCACCCCTTCCTGCCCGGTTCCCTCCTCTCCGGCACCCCGGGTTCCCTGGACCCACAGGCGCTTCAGTTCCCTGCCAGCCTCCTGCTTCCGCAGCCAGCATCCCTGGACCGTGCCTGCAGACCTAGGGTCAGGCTTCTTATTTGACTACCTTCTGCCCACAAGCTCGGTACCCTGCGGCCCTGCTGCTTCCCCACCCTCCCACAAACCCCATACTAACTCTCTCCCGTTCTGTCTGCTGCCGCACACTTACCTTTCCTCGGTTAACCCTTCCCTCTCGAAGTCAATCGAAGCTTTACCCTCTCCTCCGTCTCACAGCTCAGCCCCACACACCCGGCTCCTGCTCCTATTCACACCCAGCCGTCCCGCTCCTCTCCCGCCGGTTGCACCGCACCGATCCTTTCCTCTGCCCGGGGTGGGCAGGGACCCCAGGCACAGGGCAGGGCATGACAGCTCTGACCATGGGGTGGGGGTGTATGGATACGCCTGGATGGGTAGGAGGCGGGTCCGAGTTAGCCTGAGCCCCGACAAACTCAACACTTCCCTGCACTCCTATTGCAACAACAACAAACACCAAGGAACAAAACAATGTCAGAAAGAGACATCTCTTTATTGAAGCTATTCTTAGCAAATAAATAAATAAAGTAAAATAAAATAAATAAATAATAAAACAAAATGTCATTTAAGTAAGAGCTGATCTGGCATTTAAAAGGCTACTGGGTCTGAGCATTTACCAGGCTGTACTCGCGGGGAAGGATTAGCTCGTGCATCCATTTTTGAGAATTAACAGTCTTTCTCTGCCATTGCTCCACAGCTTGATGCTCCCTGCTGGTTCCCCCCTCTCTGGGTTGCTGCTTAAAATATTATCTTTTTTTTTTTTTTTTTTGAGCAACTGCTGAATGACCCAAATCCTGCTACTTGATGTAGCTCCCCCAGTGCGACTGCACTGTCACATCCAACCTGCACACTATCCTCCTCCACACCCCTACCCCCTGTGCTAACTTGAATTAACAACTTAAAGTTGTTGTGGAATAGAGGAAGAGGTACTTGTTATGAGTCTTGTTATGGCTCTATCCATGATCCTAATTCCCTGTGATCCCTTTATTGCTATCTCTCTCCCAGCAGATTACCAGCTTGACTGCTTCTTTCATCCCCAAGTGTGAAGGATAGAGATCCCACATGTCCTTACCAGGTGTGGAGCCTGGCCTCTTTTTCTTTCACGTCCTCCTTTAGTCCCATTGGGGGGCTGGCTGGGAGCCCATGAGATGTCACCTGCTTCACATCCTTGCCCAACACTCCTGTTTTCTTCAGTCACTGGCAGAGGCCAGTTTTTGAGCAGAGTGTGTTTGCCTCTGACTGTACCAGTTTGTTCCCTCTATGCAGTTCCAAGAGCTGGTGCTGGTGCTTGAAGGGATGAAGGCAGGTTATTACATGAAAGGGGAAATACCACTAGGTACCATTCTTGTCACTGACCTGGTGGGGTGATAGTTGTGGACCATCTTTTCTCTTCCTCACTACACCCATGGTCCTCTCAGACATTGTCTTTTCCATTAACCATGGACTGAAATTGCTAGAAGGTCAGGAGCCTGGAGGCAGAGCAGAAGAGGGGACATATATTTGCAGAGAAAGCACAGATTACAGGAGGGGAGGGATGTGTCTGCAGAAGGGAAAGGTGAGACCAAAAGCAAAGTGATATTACTGTGCACAGGAAGCTCGAAAGAAGAAATGTTGGAGGAATCAGGGAAGAGGGAAGTGCCATTGCTTTGCTGGGATGTCATAGCAGTTGTCTGTCTTCCCCTGGGACTGTATGTGATAAGGGAGTCAAAAAGCAGCCAAATCTCATTGCCAACAGAGACAACCAGCTAGCTGGCAGGATGCTAGGTGACCCACAGCAGATGAGGGAGATGATCCCACACAAGAAGGACACACAGATTTGTGTAGAAACAATGGGGATGCAAAGCAGCTCCTACACACACATCCACAAGGACTCCCTCTAAATCACAGCCCAGAGTCAGAGTTCACTGTACCAGATGTTTGGAGCAGCTGGATCAAAGATTAAAGGAGGGAAACAGAATGGATGGGGGTGGCCATGGCACTTACATTCCTAATGCCTCTTGTTGACCCTTTAAACAGGGTCCCAATAAACATAGATATAAAAAGGTTCTTTTCTCTTGCTCTCTTCCTCCCCTTTCTCTCCTCCTCCATTTCCGTCATTTACAGAACCCATAAAATTAGTCATTTTTCTCCACTGGTGGTGGATTATTATTCCCCTACCAAGAAATTTCACATACTATTTTGACATTGTTTTAAAGTTAATAAATGAAAACTTCCTCTACCTGTTTGTAACAGCACCAGCAAAAAAATAAATAAACTAGTACTTGAATAAGGAGACATAATGACTACATTTTATAAGCCCACTATCGGTAACATTAATTACTTCTGTGGCAGTAGCACCTACATATACTAATGCATTGGGCAAGGCTTAACATGTTCTCTATCTCTGCACTCTGAGCAGCTCATGCATAAAGAAAATTGCAGGGTGAGTCTTCAGGTGTGATCAGTGTCTCTAAAGAGCAAGCTTACCACCCTAACACTTTCAGACTGAAAATAAGGAGGCTAAGGGAATATTAAGTTGGATTCTCAGTTCCAAAATGAATAAGCCATGTAGAACACAGGCAGCACAATAAAATACAGTGTATGGACAAGAAGGTGATGTTGTATTGACCAAGATAAACCAGGCACCTGCTTTTGTACAAAGTAATTTCTAAGACAAAAACAAAATGAAAAAAAAAATGGATATTATGTGGCTGTGGGGACATTAAGATGAGTCCACTTCTCTGCATAGATTTCAAAGTAAATCCATTCCTCGGAAGGATATCTATATATCTATATATATATATAGATATATATCAGTGTGCTTTCAAGGAATCTGTGACTAATTTTTGAATCTTGGTTGTACATAGGTATAAAGGAAACACTGAAATACCCAGCACCTCCAAGACTGTTCTAGTCTGTGTAAGGAATCAAGCCTCAGCTCTTATTAGCTGGGAAAA
>VYXB01006849.1:10391-82068 GCA_013397135.1 Pachyramphus minor
AAAAGTAAATTCTAAAACAAAAACAAAATGAAAAAAAAAAATGGATATTATGTGGCTGTGGGGACATTAAGATGAGTCCACTTCTCTGCATAGATTTCAAAGTAAATCCATTCCTCGGAAGGATATCTATATTGTATCAGTGTGCTTTCAAGGAATCTGTGACTAATTTTTGAGTCTTGGTTGTACGTAGGTATAAAGTAGACACTGAAATACCCAGCACCTCCAAGACTGTTCTAGTCTGTGCAAGGAATCAAGCCTCAGCTCTTATTAGCTGGGAAAATCAGAAAATCCCAAAAAATCAGAAATCCCAAACTGAACCTAGCTCTGAAACAGCAACACTATTCCATATACTCAATCCCTGACTGAGGATACTTACCTTAGATTCAGATTTAGAATCTACGATTGGAAGGGCCTACAAACTCTTGTTTGTCTGACCCTTATGCTCATGAATAGAAAACAGAATGTGAGAGAGAAAGACAGAATACAGAGCTCTGAGGAGGATGCTTGCAAGAAGAGTATAAAAGGGGAACATGGAGTCTTACTTACTTATGGAGACTTATGTGAGTAAAGGGGTGTATCAGATGTGGCTAAAGGATTGCAGAGTATATATGCCCTCAGATTTACCCACAAGAAATTATTTTAGGAAAATGAAAACAGTTTGCAGGGCATCTGAAAAAACAAACAAACAAAAACAAACAAACAAAACCCCCAAACCAACCAAACAAAAAACCCCCCAACACAAAATGTTTGAATATAGTCTAGGAATTTTTTTTATGTATCCCCCTTGTAATTCTTTCTCTGCTCTTTCCAGGGAATGAATTTCATGTCTAAAGTGCCTATGTTTGCCAAAGTGGGTAAGTAGAACTTTTGTAGCATTAAAACTCTGTTTCACATTAGTAGGAGTATTCAGGGTCAGTTACTTCAACTGAGGAAATTTTTTATAAATACCTTTACAACTAAAGGTATTATTCCTACTATTCAAAGTCAATTTCACATTTTTTCAATTATTATAAGGATTTTTAAAGTTTTAAAATTAATAAAAATGAATGACATTTGTGTGATTTCTTGTTGCTTCCTTTGTTATTTCCACTTTCTTTATGTATGTATGCATTTTATGTCCAGCTATCTTCTCCTGTGCTGTTCCAATCACTGTTTTCCACCAAAGAATTCTAACATATTCATCAAAAACCTCAAAACTGATGTGTGAGGATCTTAATTAAATGCAATCAGCATGCACACACTGAAAGCAGAGCTTAGGGTATAGACAGGTCTTCGTACTGAAATTGAAAGAAGTACACATGACTCTAAAACTAAACAAACAAACAAACAATTCAATAACACTACTATTCTCATGAAACTTCACACCTCACCAAGATGGTTTTGTCTCTGCTGGGAAAAGTGGTTAACATTCTCACATCATTCAAAATCTGATGCTGGTGCTCCTATTTCTACTCCATGAGTTCCAATCTGAGTGGGGGAGTGCTTTTAATGAAGGCTGACAGAATGAAACCTCCAATTGTACTGCTGTATGTTACACTGTCTTCTCTCTGCAGCAAGAGTAGAGTACTGAATGGGTGCAACTCAACTGGTTTTGAGCTCACCCTTGTTTACCCCAGACTGGAACCTTCAGCTGAACAGCGGGGAGATGATAGGGATGGGGTTGTGAAGTCCCCAAACCTACACAAAGGGAGATCAGATCTGCGTTGCTGTTATTGGTTCAAGTGAAAAGAAGGCAGAGAAGTTCCTAGCTCTGAAATGGAACTTGACTCATTTCATGCTGTTGACTGCAGCTGTTTGAGTGTTACTATCCAACCAAACCCTTATCTACTGAATGGTCTATCTGTCAAATCCATGTCTGTCCAATTTAGAGACAAAGATGCCCTGAGGGACAGTGTCAAATGTTTTGCACAAGTCTAGGTAGATGACATCAGTCACTCTTCCCTCATCCACCAGTACTGTAAACCTGTTGTAGGAAACCACCATATTTGTCGGACATGATTTGCCCTTAGTGAAACCATGTTGGCTGTCATCAATCACGTCCTTATTTTCCATGTATCTTACCACAGAGTCCAGAAGCATCTACTCCATGATCTTTCCAGGCACAAAGGTGAGACTGACTGTTCCGGTTCCCCGGCTCTTTGTTTTCTCCCTTTTTAAAAATGGGGGTTGAGTTTTCTTTTTTCCATTCAATGGGAACTTCACTGGACTGGCATGAATTCTCAAACACATGTGTCTACAGAAAGCCTCATTTACTTGGTCGTCCTGGTTGGAAGCAGACCCTCACTATAATGTCACCTGTCCCTGTTCTCCTTCTCATCCTCACCTATAACCTCTTAGTTGGCTCTTCTATTCCCAGGAAGAGCTCCATGCACTCCAGCTGGTCACTGACCACTGGGGAAAAATGCCCTCTGATTGGAGAGCCACCCTCAGGACTATCCTCTGTGGACACAAACAGAATAGTGTATAAAGATGATGAATTTCACCTGAGCAAAATTCTGTCCTCTAAACGAAAGTGGCAAAATGTCACTGCAATGCTCCACACTAATCACCTTACTGGTTTATTTCAGCTGAAACACTGTTATTTCTAGCTATCCTTGGCCAGCTGATTCCTCCTGCTGACACTGTGATATGAATCCCGTTCCCTCCAAGAACAAAGGAGATTGGCAAAAGACTGGGAAACACATAGCACAGAACAACCTTACTCCAGCAGTAACACAGACTTGGATCAGCACGTGACTGCTTGGCAGTTTATCTACCACAGAAGGTGACTCGGAGCCAGCTCTGTCTCCTTGCTTGTAGCTATTTCTGTGCAAAACGTCAGCTGTGGAGAAGAACTTGTAGCAGTGGCACGGGTCATAGACACGAAGTAGTTTTAGTCCCTCACCTTCCTATAGGACACTAAAAAGAGAAAACAAGAGAACTACAGCCAACAGTAACCAGAGGTGTTATGTTTGGTGTATGTCTTTAAATTATAAATCCCCAATATTTTTTTCCTAGGTAAACAATTACTGTAGTTACCATAGAAACACTGAGTGGACAAAAAAGTCTTTGTATTTTGAAGATGACTACTTTTTTGAGACCCAGAGATGTGAATGGCTTCTGTTGATGTATTTACATTTACTGTCGAATTAAGTTTCTGCATGGCCTATTGAAGAAGCAGGTGCACCTCATTGTTTTATTGGCATGACTTCAAGCACTGAGAAAGCTCTTGAGTTTGTGAAACATTTTTTTGTGGTTGTTTTTTTCTTTTTCTTTTCATTCTAGAAATGGAAGAGTCTGATGAAGAAAATTAGTAGATAAATTACTTTGAACTATGATTAAATACCAAATGCAGTTCTCTTACATATTGCTCTTATTTTCCCTTGGTAAATCTGTCTACACAACCACCCAAAATTTTTCCTCTGTCAAACTTTATGTTTCCCACAATAGCCAACTTTTTCTTATATAAAAAGATAGATTTTTTTTTTCTTGACTATCAATGCCCACTAAAAGAAAATACAACTGAAAGAAAAGTAGCTTTGTGGTTGGATGATATATGACTCTAGATGTCTAAGGATGCTTTATTAAGACAAAACCAAAGTTGAACAGTCATATTCAATTTAGGGCTCCTCCTACATCTTTTCTGGTTTCTTCTTTCAAGGTCAAAAGAATTGTGCCATGGTAGCAAGACAGATGAATAATCAGATTTTGAACAGATCAAAATCATTGACAGTAATGTGTGAATGACTTGGGTATTAAGAGTGAGTACACAACAAAACTCTCCTTATGAGACATACATAGGCTACTCTAATGTGACATCTTCCTCTGGTCAACTCTATTTCCTCCATAATCAATAGATAGGAACTGGTACTTGGCTGATGCAATTAGTGTCATCCCGAAGAAGTCTTCATGTGAATTCACCTCAAGATTGGCCAATTTTTGAAAACAAGACTAATTGAGGAGCAGATAGCTGCCTTATGAAGGCAGCTTCATAAGTTACGTACTCTTACAGTTACGTAGGATGAACACATGACATGGTTTACATAAAAAAGGCAAAACTGTATTTAAAAAACTCTCTGGTTAAGAAATTGTCAAGACTCTTTTTAATATATTGTCAATATATTGTTTTAATAATTGTCAAGACTCTTTTTTCTATAAGCTTCTTTTTGGGGAGTGAGGGAAACAACCATCTGTTTTTACCCCATCATGGGCCACTAGCTGAGTGTGAAGTTTAAATGTTCACTTCTCCACTTTTTCTGTGTTTAAACAGCAGGCTGTGCATTAAAGCAGCTCAGATACATGGTGTAACTCAAGCACACTCTGTGCTTATTCATTTTTCAAACCTACCCTATTGTACATATTTCTAATGCAGCTACTCCCACAGCACTGAGCTGACAGAAACACTTATATCACAGTACAGCCCCACTGAGATTCCCAATACAAATTCTGATCATAAGAAGTCATGTGAAAAATCCCACCGTGACCCCAAGAATTTCTGAAAGATCATTTCAGACTCAGGTAGGATGAAAAAAAGAAATAAATGAAAAAATATTTGGTTAGAATTCTGTCTCTGAACAAGGTCTCATGGATGAGCACTTGGATAATCTCTGAGTGCAGGAGAAGTAAAAAAGCATAAAGAATGAGTGAGGGAACAATGAAACTCTTATTGAAAAACACGTGATTTAGTAGAAAAAAAATACAGTATCTTTTCTTCCTTTTTTTTTTTACCAGCACTGCTCTACTGCACTTAGATTAGAAAACTGCAGTAACTTCCTGATTTTTCTAGTAGAACTCTAGAGTAAGTCAAATGTTTGCCTCCCCTGCTTCCCACACTTTTATTAAATGTGGTGGTTTCTTGATTAAAAAAAAAAAAAAATAAAAGAAATTAATCACAAATCTGCCATTCCCTATTAACTTGATATGAAGCTGAAGTGAGATGAAGAAAAACCTTGTTAAAGCCATAAAGCCTGTACTAAGATAGAAAAATACTTATTCATGTATAAAGAGGTGGTTTTTTTGATTGGTTTCAAGCCAGTACCTACTGAATAAATTGCACAAATGAAACCAACATGAAATAATAGACCCAATTGAAGAAAGAGGAACATCTTAATCTCTCCAGTGGCTGGTAGACATGACATAGAAGAAGACTAGTGGTTATGTGTAATGTCAAAACTTCAGTGATGTCTATGCGTACATTACCACAAGGAAGGCAAAGAGGTATTGTTTTAAGCACAGATAAAATATTGTGCTGTACAGAAAAAAGAAACAATTTACAACTTGCAGTCACACAGAAAAATTTCATGTCTAAATTGGCCCCAAAACATTGCTTTGTCCACTGGTCTACTAACCTCAGTGGCGGAAGAGAAACAAAACTCATAATATGGTCAAGTTTGTTAGGACCATGTTTAAATAGAGAATTCTCTTCTGAGCTGATGCTAATATTTTCACAGTAAAAGGCTTCTGTTTGTTAGGCTTTTTAGAATACTGAAACTATTCCTGATTTCTTGACACTGTTCTTTTTTTTAGATATAAAACAATATGATTTTCCTTACATGGAGTTTAACATCTTTGAAATCAAGAATGAAAAATCTTTGCTGATGCAGTGAGGAAAATAGTTGCACAAGACATATTGGCCTAGATTTTTTTTAATTTTTGGACACAAAGTATTTGTAGCCTCTTTGAGACTGACACTACTGACATTGTGCCTTCAGCAGCAAAAGAACACTTGTATTTTCTGGAAATAATCTTAATAATTTCATTGAAAAAATTAATATAAAGAAAAGGAGCTAAGTGTGGAGGAAAACTGTAAGCCAACTCAGAGAGTACAGTTATTTTGGTAATGATTTGCTACATTAAAGAAGATATGGAGAGTGTACATTGCCATATTTTCTTCGTGGTCATATTCAAGAAATGCTTTCTAAAGCAAACTTTCCAAGTTTGTTGCTTGTGTTGACTGAAAAAAAATTACTTCTGTAGCCAGAAGTGAGTTATTGAAAGATTGCTTCTGGAAAAGATAAAGATTTTTAAAATACCATTAGGAAGGATTAGGATAGCACTACGCATGCTATCAGATTAATCGACACGATAGGAAGTATTCATCACAACTCACTTTGGGCTTTTGTGATATAGATTCATTATTTTTTTCTACAGCTCTGCTCATACCAACACGCAGCATCCAAATATATTTAAACAGATCACATTCTTTTCAAAAATCATGCCTTCTGAGATGCAGAACTTTGCTCTGTTGCAGTCCCGTAAACTGGAGTCCTCCAGGGTTTTAGTGTCACAATTGTGCATGTAAATTAAGTTTTATAGGTTTGTTACCATTTGAAAGCTCTGCAGATTTTCATCTTGCTGGGTGACCTTTTCCTGAACCTGATAAAATAATCACTATTTTTATTCAAGTAGAAAAATAAAAGGAGAAGTAGTTAGCTACAAATATTTTAGCCCTTGTCTTCGCATCAATTTCATGTCATCCTCTGATTTTTCTAGCGGAGAAGTTCAGAAGTCAATCTTCCAATTTGTTAGTTGTTTTGGTTTGTTTTGTTTGGTTGGTTGGTTGGTTGGTTGGGGGTTTTTGTATGGGAGGGGTAGTTTGTGCTAAAATCAATACATAGAGAAAGTATGAAATCTAAAACATTCAAATAGACTCCCCACGTACACACACATACCCCAGATGTGGCAAGTGCAGATAAGAGTCCCCATGGATGTAAAGGTTAAGACGCAGTTAGAACATCTTCACTTTGTGGAACTTGGTATTCCACCTTATTAACCAGTCAATGTTAGAGTACAGAGTTTGTTCCAATCTTTGTTTAATCCTAAAGACCAACCAGAGAAGAGAACGTGAAACTTTGGAATTAGACTCCTGCTTAAAATCATGATAAAAATATCCATAAATTAAATCAACAAGCTTCACCTTCCCTAATTAAGACTATAAAAAAGTCTGTATAGTGAAATCCCATCAGTTTGTTCACTATGGTTAGGATAACTCAGAAAAAGAAAAATATTATTATTAATTATTATTAATTAAATATTAAATATTTGCCTTAATTGGAGTAGAATACTTAGCAAGAGTCATCACTGACTGGTTTTTCAGTGGGATTATGTCAAAGAAGTCAAGAATTTCTAAGAATAAAAAGGCTTTGTAGACCTTCCTATAAAATACTAATTTTTTAAAAAAAGCTGTTATAGATAGCAGTAGTAAATAAAAATGAAATTGAAGCTAACAAGTTATTTCAAGAATTCAGAAACTCTTTGCATATTTGAAAACTTGCAGACATCTGAAATATTGGAAATAAAAGAATGAACTAAAAAAATCTAGCAGAATGCTAAAGGTGTTTTTGTACTTTCCGTGTTACCCTTTACTATCTTCTGCAAAGAGCTATCTTAATGACTTTTTGATATTCAAATGCTCTAGAGATAAAAGATATACTTGGATTATATTCTGCTTTGACAAGCTTTCAATGTCTGCATGAGAAGACAAGGTTGGATCTAGAACTTCTGCAGCTTTGTACATATACAGATTCAGAAAGATTATTAAGAAAGAACATCTAAAAGGCCTTCTAGTATTCAGAAACCTTGGGACTGACATTTCTTGCTCCAATTTCCCCTCACATACCACAGAAAAAGCAGACAAACAGAATAAAATTACTTTTGCTGAGAATGAGTGCTGAATTGCAAACCTCAGTGCTTTCCCCCCCGCCCCTTATGTACATAATCAACAAGCCATTTGTTCTGCAGTAAAAGCTGCTTGATATGTTGCCTCAAAAGCACTAAAAGAAAGGCTGATAACATACTTCACCACTTCGGAGGCAGCAAGGACCGCACATGCTCAGTGCAGTTATCACCTAGGAAACAAATGATTGCATCTTATTTTTGGCATAAGGCAGTAGGTGTACGAAAGATCTGAAATACACTCCCACACAGAGCTGAACTCATTCCTCATGATGCCAACAAGAGTACTGAGCGGAGCTGCTGGAAGCACCTCCTAGCGGTAGCCAGAAAACCACCCACGGGCACTAGACATGGTATCAGGACTCCTCGCCGCATGAATTCCCCAGGAACACGCTGTTCTGGCCGGCATAAAGCACAAGTCAGGCCAGGAAAACATAAAAGGTTCTTTGGAGCTGAAGATCTCTGAATAAAATCTGTGAGGTACCCAGAAGTAAAATGCATCAAGATGTAAAAGCATTCAAATGGATTTTAATGAAACAATTAATTTAAGTGCTCTTCAGATCTTGATGTAAATTGCCTCTGCATCACAGCATTACAGCAGGATGCTTAATAAATTGATAGATTTTAAGGCCAGACGGGACCATTATGATCATATAACCTGACTGCTTGCATAGTACAGGTCAGAGAATCTCACCCGAAATTCTATAAGTAAAAGCCCATAACTTTGGATTAAGCAAGAGCATCTCTTCCTAAAAGCCTTCCAAACTTAATTTAAAGAATTTTAATAACAGAGAATCCATTGTAGCCCTAGATAAATTGTTTAATGGGATGTTACCATAACTTCTAAGGTTTTGCATCTCATTTTTAATCTTCAGTTTCCAGATTTTTACCCAATGTTGTTTTTCAAGTAAGCAGCTTCCAATAATGTGACCTATTTGGAAAGAGTTTGATTGTGAAATCTTGAGCAGTCCTGGCTATCACAAAGTATGTAAGTACAATTACCTTTTTGTCTTTTTTTCCTTCTCCCCAAATAGTCCCCTTTATAATATTCCTAGGACAGATAAGCATGTTCTTACCTGTGTTTTGTGGATCAGCATAATTCTTTCCATCTGTTACATGCAAATATTTGCCATAAAAATGCAGCTTTCAGGAAATAAACCTTTGGTCTGATTCTGGTATCCTTAAACAGGTTTTTCCTAAAAGAGAAATGCCTGCAAAGCACTATAGGCATAAATTTGTACAGAAATTTACATTTTACCTTGCCTTTCCACATGGACATGTTTACTGCATAGTAGCAAAAAAGGAGTAACTCCAAATTCAAGAAGAATGAACTCCTGCAAGATTATCATTGTGCAACATGTTCCCTTTACCCCATATTTCACAGTTACCTTCCTCTCTAGACATCTCCATAGTGCAAAACGATATTTAATCCTGATCTTAACACACATATGTGCAACTGCATAGACAGCAGAAAAGAACACTTGTGATTTATATCCAGAAAGGAAATGAGAATGATGTCTTCTTGAGGGGTGCATATTAAAAGGAATCATATAGAAATGATGGTTTCATTAATTCTGACATGGTAATACCAATCCATACCACTTAACTGTCTAGTCTGCCACCCTTATGGCTTGCAACATTCATCCTATCTGTACTGTGATAGTCCATCTGCTAGCACTAAGATGAAGTTTTTCTTTTTGTCTGTACAGTGCCTGACACAGCAAGGTCCATGGTTAGGGACACATGCATGTGATTACAGCAGAAATAAGAAGTGCTAACCATAGTTCACTTCAGTGGGACTCAGTGTGCACATATGGTCTGTCCATATGGAGCTGGTTTCAGGATGGTTTCCTTTATGTGCAGAACCTTATGGGTTCATAGATAAAAAGATGAAACTTTCAATAAGGAAAATAAGTAAAGAAGAAAATAAGTGAAGATGGTGGCCAGAGACCATAATATTATGTTTCCTTTCAAATCTCAAAAATTAAAAACAAAAATAGAAATAGCCACTGAGAAATTAAAATCATGACTGCCTAGATTTGAGTTGCTCATTAATAATGGATATCACTCTGTGTCACACAATGTTAACACTATAGCCAAGATGTATGCTGATTGAATTAATAGCTGAAAGAAATTATCATATATAGAGAGGCTGCATCTAGTTTTGAGAAAAATAATGGATAACTCTATTTCAGCCTTATAATGTTTCACAGTTTAGAAACTACTTCTTGGTAGGCCAAGGTTAAAATGATCATGTAAAAATTACATGTCCTGAGACATCTGTGAAATTATTTCATCTTTGCAAAGGAGAGTGCACACATATTGAAGGGAAAGGGGAAGAGTGGGCCCTAAAAGTCCCATGCTAGGACTGCATTTACTCCTATGATAACTGGGTTTTGTTCATTATCATTTCAACATTCTGTAGTCACTGTTTACAGCAGACTGTGCTATCCTTTCTGCTTTTCCCTAATTGTAATTATGTTAAGAATGTGTTAGACTGAAAACAAGCCACACACATTCTTTATTCCTCACTCAGATTTTCTTCCTAGTCCCTTGTCTACAAGTTGTTCAGTGGAATTATTGTGGAGCTTCTGTCCTTTACATGCAGCTTTCAGAAACTCTCACTTTTTAGGTACAACAACTTCAGAACCGGCCACCTGCTCCCAGACTGTTCAGCCTGTGTTCCACAGGAGAAGTTCACATTGGGATACTGAGAACGAAAAGTACATAGAAGACACTACATATTTTACATATATGTGTGTTGCAATAAATTCAAGACTGCCCAAATATTTTTATCAAGTTTTATAGTTGTATTATTTAATCTCTTATTTACTCTCTGCCTTTGTAAAGGAGACGGATTGTAAAATGATTTCTCTACAGTAGCCAGACTCATAACATGTATTAAGAGAAATGATTTATTACACAAGCCACAATACTTTAAGACTGAAAGCGTCACTTTGTAATTAAAGTGTCAGAACAGCTGGGATGATTTATAAGGGTTATATAATAAAATTATTATTCTGAAGATTTGTCTGTTTCTTGTAAATTTTGTCTACTCCTGGCACCTGTGTTAGCCATGTGGTATTTACAGCATGGGCTTTCCAAGCATAGTTTCAGGGATTAATGTCATGAAAATTAATGTATAAATCTTTAAAATCAGATTAGTAGTATAATATAATAAGTCCATTGTCAAAATAAAAATAACAGCTGGGCTTCCCAGTGTGTTAATTCTCTTTTGTGGGGCTCTGAAGATACAGTACAAGTCTAAATGTGCTATGCTTTACACATAACACTAGCCGTGTGCAGATTCATCTTGCCCAAGGGAGCTCTCCTGTGAGGTACAAGCTAAAAGCATTGAAGATATGGCCAAGCAGAGGGAAATTTGAGTTCACAAATGGTGATACTTATTGCTCACACCGATGTTTCAAAGCCACACGGGTAAATATATTCAGCCTGCATCATTCCCTTAAAGGTTTACAAGCTCTACTCTGAACCACTTTTTCATGCAGCTAAATTCCTGTTCAAGGTATATGTAAACATGACATTTAATCTATGTTAGTATCACAATATGTTTGTAAATGCCTTTTCAATACTGCAGTTACTTTTGACTCATTTTAAACATGGTTTTGCGACTGATTAGATAAAAATTACTATGACCTTATTTAGTAATATTCTGGTTCAGGACAGAACTCCTTTGTTTAGGTATCACTACCAATGGGTTGACATAGGAGCTAGGTGTCTTCCACTTTTGCTGTGGAGGGCAGGAGGCACCTGTCTAATGGTAGGCACCTGTTGACACCTAATCCTTCTCCTAGGTGATATGTCCGGTGGCACCTGGGGAGTTAACCCTTAAGGTAGATTCCTACAGCCCTATCCAGTTGATCAGATAAAAGGCCTCTAGAGCCACTTGAAATGCTTGAGGCTATTTCATTAGATTTCTACCTTCCTTGCACAGAAGGTGCCAGTGTGCCTTGTGGTCTGTCTCCTGGTCCTCTCCATCTGAAATGGTTCCAATATCTGTGTTCAGAGACCTGAAATAAGTCCCTGTCTCACCTGTGACACCTCTGTGGAGACGCTTGCAGGTATCTAAAGTTATGCCTCTTAGCTCCCAAAAGAAACCGCATCTCTCAGATAAAATTTTATTTTGAATTAGTTTCATCCTTTGTTTTCATGAGGCCATACAAAACCTTTACATTCTAAAAAAAAAAAAAAAATTGCAAGAAAATGCCAAAATAATGCTGTTTTCATTGAAAATTTTTCAGTTTACAACATATTTTGTACATATGAGTTTTCCTCTTATGCTTTTCTGAAGCCAGATTGTGTGTCTTCAGGTGCCTGAACAGATATTTAAAAGAAAAAAAAAACCAAACAGTTTTTAATTAATAAATACAGGTTTGGTCATTCCAAACCAGAAGCAAATTCAGCTTGAAATTGGCTAAAAGCATGAGAGGAAATTAAGACAGATGAAGAGTTACTTTGAGTAATTTTTAAAAAAAATTCATTTAAAAATGGCGTTTCAGGCTGTCAATAAACTAAAATAAAACAAAAGGATTAAAACCTTTAGATAGATCATGTGATAAACCCAAAATGTAATGAAGTGTTTGGATTTTTTTATGAGAAACTGATATTCTATTTCTTTTTCTTTTGAACCACGGTGGTTGTTTTTTTCCATCTTAGGAAAAGTGGAAGAAGAAAACTAAACTGAAGAAAGTTATAATTATTATTAGGATCAAGATCAAGAATAAAGATCGTCAGTGCTCTCTATATTGCTGTATTTTCAGACAAGAGTTTTTTCCTTCCCACATTTTAATTGTACTCTACCCTCATAGAATATGTGCTGTAATACTAAGCAAACTCTGAAAATCTAACAGTTCTAAGAGTGGCAATACAGTTGTTATTCTACCTCCTCTATTCCCAAGAAGCATGTAGCAGCTACAAAATCCTTCTTGGAAGTTGTGATTACTCTTTGGTTGTTGGCAAAAAATATAATTTTTACAAAGTATGACTAGGAATCTTTTTTTACACAGTTTAATGAAAATTATGCGTTTTCATTTAAAATTTTTATTACAATCAGCATGACATATTCTATATCTTGCAAGCTTTAATATTTCATCCCAACACCATCTTTTACAACTTTATTTTTATTTTATTAAAATTTGAAATGTCTGTCATATATTTTCATTTCTGCCAAAAATACATTTTACTAACAAATATTAGATTTTCATGATTTATCAAAATGCTAAATTAGTTTCTGAGTTTCCTGTGATTTTTTTCTTCATCTTCCACAATTCTTTTAAAATTGGGTTTGTCAATAGGGAAATAAGCTGTGAAGTAAAGATTATTCTGTATATGTACCTACTATATTTGGTATAATACACAATAATATATTTACATTTATCACTATATTTATATAAAAAATGTAAATGTGCTTCAGATACCCTTTACAGTAAATAGTAAGAAATAGGTGCTTATAGCATGCAATTGTGAAGTATATGTCTGAAAAAGCCATATTGATTGCAACTAAAATTATCCATTTCTCTATCTTGATTATAAGCACCTGGAGTGACATACTCAGGTGCATAGTTCTGCAGTGCTATTTTTATTTGGTAGTGTTTGAAAGTGAGCAATATTTAACAAGTAAATACCCCAAAATTTGGGGCATTTAAAATTACTAGACTTTAAGACAAAAAAAAAAGTGTTCTTCCTGCCTTGTTATCAAAAAGGAGCATGGAGAAATCAAGAAATGAAAATAACATGCTGGAAGACTTTTCCTATAGAATTCAGCATGAAAAACCTTCAGCTGTAATTCTCATTAAGGAAAAGACTTTAAATCAGCCCAGGAATGAATACAGCTTAGCACTCTCTGAGATACCCTCTTTGTTTGTTGTTTCCATAGCAATTGCATTCCAAAGTCAACATAGGTACAGACTTCTTTAGTCAAAATTGGATATTTTATTTTAAATAATTCTTCTTTACATCTTCAGTACTATTTTCCTAGAAAGAGGTAAACACTGCATGTCATGTACTTGCTCATACATCTGGCAATAGTGAACTTTTCTTTCCATTTGTAGGAAATACACTGTTCACTGTTAGAAAGGCTACTTATCTCTTAATATTGTTTCTGTTTAAGAAGGTTGTCTAGGTGCATAATGAAGATTACAAAACAAGTGATATTGGAAGAAACTGTCTTCTTTGATTTACCTGTGCTTTGAAGTGTATGGATGACATAGCTCACATTTGAAAATAAGAGCATTTAGCTAGCCTATTTCTTTTTAAGGATGGTCTTGTAGAATAATCATAAACTTATCAGCACAGCTCAAAAATGCATAGTCAAGTTCATTTTTGTGATGGATGCCATTGGCAACTCAATAAACAACTCATTCAGGGATGTTTTTATTTCTGTTGCTTTTAAGAGTTAGCAAAATGTTTCAGTGAAGCTAAATACAAACCAGGGCCTTACTGGTGAGGACATGACATCTCTGTTGGGTTCAATACCTGCTTAGGCTTACTCTGGTGTAGCAAGACATGGTTAAATGCAAAGTTAAGATCACTTTTCTTACATCTCACTCTGCTTCAGATGTCTGCATCTGGGCTGGTTACCTTGTCTTTTCCTCTAGTGATGGACAGGAACTGACACCTTCTGAAAGTGATTAAACTGAACTATCATGATCATCTGTTTCAGGGTGAAAGGACAGGACCCATAGATGCTTCCATTTTCTCTGAAGGAATTCCATTCCTACTAGCTCAGATCTGGACAGCTGAAGTTAAGGCAGATGAGTTCCACTTGGATTTTCATTCCTGACAACTGAATTTAGGGAAGATGAGTTTTACTTGGATTTTCATTCATTTGTATTTACTCATTTATCACATATGTTGTATAAAACACTTCATGTATTATTCACTGTTTCACTATTGGCAGGAAGCAGAGCAGCAAAAATTCCACAATCTTTCAGTCATGAGTCAATATCAGTATGTTTAGATTATATACAAAAGGATAAAGAAAGATGTAATTCAATAGTCAAACAAAAAAACTTGAATAATTAAGATAAAACACCCAGTGTAGACCATATTTCACCAAATTTTAGATTTTTAAAATGCAGATATTGTATGTCAAAGTAACCTAAGCTTCATAATAATAAATGAAAATTTACACCATTTAAAGTATATTCTTTGTTTTAGGATGAGGTAATTTACTTCCTAAAATTTCCTGATTCACAGGATCATAGGATGGTTGAGGTTGAAAAGGGCCTCTGGAGTCACCTGGTCCAACCCCCCTTGCTCTCAACCTCATTTTCTAGAGCCAGCTGGCCAGGATCATTCCCAGACAGCTTTTGAATTTCCCCCAGGATGGAGACTGCACAAGCTCCCTGAGTAGCCTGTTCCAGTGCTCAGTCACCTTCATAGTAAAAACAGTTTCCTGATGTTGAGAGGGAACCCCAAGAGTTTCAGTTTGTGCCCATGGCCTCTGGTCCTGGCACTGGGCATCACTAAAAAGTTCCTTGCTCCATTTTCTTTGTACCGTCCCTGCAAGTGTTTATATATGTTGATGAGATCCTCTCTGAGCCTTCTCTTCTCCAGGCTGAACAGTCTGAGCTCTCTCAGCCTATCCTCATAGGAGAGATTCTCCAGTCCCTTTAACATCTTCTTGAGCCTTTAATGAACTCTCTCCAGTATGTCCATGTCTCTCTTGTAGTGGCAAGCCCAGGTGTGGTCCGACCAGTGCTTAGTAGACAGGAAGGATCCTCCAGTAATTTCCTTCCAGTAGCTTCTCCCCAGTAACTCTAAGCTTCAGTAACTGAAAGATTCTCTCCAATAATTTGAAATAAGTCCAGATGAGTAGTTAAGATTCAGGTAGTTATATTTGATTAGAATTCAACATGTAGAGTGGGCTCTCCATTGGCAACAATGAGGACAGCATCTATATAATTTTCCTTGAAATGATTTTTAATTCATCATAGTTTAGACCAACGGTGAAGGCAAGTGGTTCTCCTGCACATAGAACAAAGATAACTTATTGACTGAATAAAGAGTGAGATAACGTGCTGGCACTATGACAAGTTATATGTGACATGAACATGATTTAACTCTCAAGGTAAACTACATGAGGAGATGGAGAAAATGGAACCATATTGCAATCAGCTCTCTTCTGCATTAGGTTCATGGAAATTAAATGTTATTATTATTGTTAGTTTTGATACAAATTCTCAAACATTTTAAAAATACATTGTGTATGGTCTTGGGACAGGCTGCTTTGTCTCTCTCAACCTCATTTTCTTTACCTATGAATTAAGGCAAAATACTACTCATATCTCATATCAATACATTAACCATTTGCAGTTCTCCGGATGACAACAAGCATTCAAAGTCCAAGATGCTCCACATAGAATCATTCTGATCCCACATATAAGGACAGTTTCGAAAATCAAAAAAAATTTAAAAGTCATTCATGAAAGTAACTCCCCTATAAAACACCTGTCACGTACTCAGTAAGTCTGAAGTCCAACATTTTTCAAGAACTGAAACAGAAAAGAAGAGATTTGCCCCCATGAAATGAAGACATTCACAAAAGTAGAGCAGAACTGACACTTACTTCTAGTTCTGGGAGATCCCAAAATATCAGACCTAGAAAACTTGACACATCACTCCATATAGAAAAGCTACAGGCAAATGTTTTTAGGAATTTCTGAGCTCTGCATCTTTCTATGGAGGAATCTGACATCAGCTCATGGAATTGAGGCGGTGTTTGCTTTTAAGTAAAATAATAATAAAATACTTAAAAAACAAACTCCTCAAGAAGTAATCCATACAAAACGGGTTGAAATTTGTTCTTTTCATTGATATTTGCTTATTTTTGGTGTAAGAGGCAATTAAGATTATCATATGCATGTTGCCAGTAATTTTCACACTATGACCCACTTTCAGTCCTTGGCTCATGCTGTCCTCACCATTTCTTAGTGAAGAAGACATCTTTGGTCATGCTGGTAGGCACATGCTATCAGGATGCACAATATTCTGCAGTTTTTATGCTTTTAAAAGCATTTTACCTAACATAATGTTAAATATAGCTTTGTTTTTTGTGAGTGGAAGATCAAGTTCAAAATAAATTTGGTTGTACTTAATGTTAGATCACATTAAAATTTACTAACGTACACAAAGCTTCCAGCAAAATCTTTTTTGTGCCTGACAATGAATTTATTTGAAAAGTGTGGAAATTCATTGTTGGTGTCTCAGTCCAAATCTGCAGTGTGTGAAGGCCTAACTTTGCATCAGTGTAAGCCAGCACACACACACAAAATAGAATCTGTGAATTTATACTATAGATAAATACTGCATATAGGGAGATAGACACATTGTGTCTATTATAGCTGAAAATGAGCAAATAGGTGAAAAAAGATCCTGGCGTAAGCATGAGGGCTTTGAGTATTTTTATGTGTTCTGATAAAAACAGAAAGAGTAATATAATGTTCCCTTTGGGAACTCACTCAGAAGTGTTTTCTTCTCCAATCTCCCAAGTGATTTGCCAAATCACTGCACTCAGAACCCGGTCAGTCCTTCACTGTTTCTGAAATTAGCCTTACCACCCAAGACCTTTGAAATTTTTACTGGATTTGGTTTTTTTTCTGAAACTATACTTTGAAAAAAAAGACTGTAATGACAAAATTGCTTAGGCCAAGTCCATTTCATGTGACTAGGGACAATTTACGAATAATTTAAACATTTTAGTCACAAGAATCTCTTACACTTATGTCAGAAATCACAAACATATTTCTTCTTAAGCAAACCTCTTTAGTTTGTCTCATTTAATACTTTGGTAGCCTGAATGACTGATGCATTACTTTCTTTCCAAACTATTTATTTTTAGTATATTCTACATGTTTTTTCCCTGGCTTGGGGAGAAGAAAGGACTTCCAGGAACACACTTGGTTATTAATTTCTTTTAAGTGTCTTTCTAGGTACATTAAGTCTCAGAGAACAAAGACTGTTTACAGTATCCATGTGAACAACCTCAATGAAATCTTCTTTGTTACCAACAAAATTCTTACTTTTTTCTTCCAGCTCTCTGCTTTTTCTCATGAAAAGTTGAAAGTAGACTTACTTTTTAGATTTTTAAACCAAACCCCAAATCTTTGTGTCTTCTCCTTTCTAACTATTCTGGGAATCTTGCTGTCAAGGATCAAGGAGATACATGTTGTACTATTTGCACTGCTGTGCAGCAGAGGCCAGATGTCTGGTGACACCTCTGCTAAACATACCACTGGCTGCAACTCGGCAGTATTTAATCTGCTTTTGTCATAGGATTGAGCAAACTAAAGGATCATGTTGCCCATTATCATGCCCCCTCAGTGGCCTATGTCAGATGCACTGGGGATCTGGGAACAGAACTAGCCTGTAGAGACACTTCCATGGAGTGATCTCCCTTCCATAAGGAGTTTAGGGTTCAGAGACCCCAGGAGCCAGAGATGGTGCATTCACGTGCTATGATTGCGTGACTTATATTTTCGTGATTTTGTCTACTCAGGTTTTGAATATATCAAAATTTTCAACTGCTATGAATCTAGCAGCTTAGCTATGACTTGTAGGAAGAAAAAAATCTCCTTGCTTGTTTCAAACATACTGCAGCCTAGTGGCAAAAAAATAAGGAGAACAATGAGAAAAATCTGCTGTAATTCACCTTCTCTTTGTTACTCAAAACCGTGAGCTATTATCAGAATTATTGTACATTACGTTACATTACAAGGATTTTTTTTCCCTATATTCCCAGATGCCTAATGTCTTACTGGGACATTTTGTTCTTTATTCAAAGAGTTCACAGTCTGAGTAACTGAGATTCCTATTTGCATTGAAGTGAAATTGAATGTTGAGGTCTTATTTATATATTTATTTAGCTGTGGAATAATTAGTGAAGTTCTGTAGAGAAAGTAAAATTCAGAACAATTTGATTCTTCATCACAGTTATTATTTGGAAGGTAAGAATGGCAAATCAGAAACTATAACTAATATTTGAGTCTTTTGTGCATCTGGTCTTTCTGTATCATCACATAGTTATAGAAGCTTAATAAGATTTTTTAATACTAAACAATGTATATCTTTCCCCCTTATCTTTTATATGCTGTGGAAAGGTTTAAATTAATAGAAACGTGAGTGAAGCTATTATAATGGTCTACTTTATTACCTGCATTTTCTCCATGCAATGATCTCAACCTGAAGAACCTCATGGTTTCCCCTCTGTAGAACCAGAAAAGCAGAAGGAAGATGCACGTTGTTCCCCTGTGGGCTTGGTGGACTTGTGGATTGTCTCTTCCTTGTCTGTTTCAGCACAGGAGGCTCCTGCTTGAAAATTTTGCAATAAGAATCAGCTATGCAGGTAGCAATTTGGGAATTAGAGAACACTTGCTTTCCACAGCTTTCCTTCTCCTATTGTGTATCATGAAAAATGTCTGTATATTGTATATTGTAGTCTCTGTCAGCCTGATTTTATCTGATTTGTTCCTTCTACCAGAGTTACCAAGAAAAGGGGGATTCAGGTGAAGCAAAAGCTCTAGACTTTAAGAAACTGTTAGCAAAAATATCACAAAGTTTAAGGGGTTCTCTGAGGTGTCTGGAAGTCTAGCCAGATAAGCTGCTTTTCAAACTCAAAGGAGGTAAAGCTTACTGCAGGTTAGGGCAGTATTCAAAGGAGAATCTGAATGTAGCATATGATACTAATTTCTTCTGTACATATTTATTTCCACTAGAACCAACAAAATTTAGTTACATTTTTGGTGAGACTTTTTTTTTTCATTTTAAAAGGTGTTCTATAGAGATGTAAAATTCAGGATCTTTTGCCATCCACAAAGCTTTTATTTATGTCAGCAAATCTCTTGGATACACTTTAGAATAACTGTGGTATTCTCTTCACCATTTTTGAGTATTCAATGGACTTTTTTTGGCAAGGTTTCATGGAAACCCAGCTGCTCTTGGTCAAGAGGAGGTTATATGAGGTGACCTCAGCCTCTGAATGATGCCATTTGGTTTATATACTTGTACCTGTCCCAAGCGATTCTCTTATTCCTTATCCAAATTTAGGTTTTTGACACTGCGAAGTCATGTTTGCCTTACCACTAGGAGCTGCTGAAACCTGCTCTGTGCTAAATGTCACTCTCACACTTTTTAATATATTGTTTCATTATCTGTTTTTGAAAGCACACACAGGAAACCAGCACACAGCTTCTAGGGGTCTTTATTATTTTTCTGTTTCTCTGCAGAGCTGGATAAGTGGAGCAGGACAAGTCTGTGAGAAGGACCTAGAGGCACTTTTTAGACACAGCTTGTTCTGAAGACAAGCCCAGCAGGGTTGGTAGCCCAGGAGGAAGTTTCCCCCAGTCAACCTGCAGAGACTTCAGTTTATAAGAGAAAACTGGAAAGGAAGAGGAAGAGTACAGGGTTTTAGCTACAAGAGTAAGGCTCTACAGTAGTTTGAGACCTAACTGTGGGGTACCTGCCATGAGGGCAAAGGATGTAGCTTTGCAATACAGGGGAGCCAGTCCAAGAGACCTCCAACAAAGCAAAGCCTGGCTTTGTCTCTCCCCTAGTTGTTCACACCACTAGTTTTGCACGTATTAGAGTGCTTTTTTGACCCCTCAGCAGGGAAGTTCCCCTCGGAAGATAAGCAGAACATTAACTCAGAAAAAAAAAATTAATAGTTTTCTTGTAGGTTGCTGTAAAATTTTCTGTGCTTTCAACCACAGTGAGCTGTTAGATGAGACAGGGATTTCCCAAATCAGCACACTATTAGCCACCTAGTGAAACCTGGGCCTTGGCCTACTATCAAAACCAAATTCATGTATCAGTGACACAGTACTAAGAAATTGTATGACACTTTTCTTCTGAAAGGTGATAGGAAAGCATTCAGAACCACTCACCAAATTTCCACTCTGCCCAGCTCCCAAAAGCCAGAAGTCAGACTGTCTTTCAACAGAGAGCTAAAAGCAAAGGGGAAGTGTAAGTGGAGTGTAACAAAATTGTAGAAAATAATGCTTCAGCATCCTCTGAGATGCTGTCCTGTCATCAAGACTGACAGGTATCAGGTAAGTTTTGTGTCGTCTGCAGCAAAAACCCAAGCCATGCAGATTTTAGATTGGTAACTACTTTTACACCGTCTTCAGTCCATAACTGGGGGGAACTGCCTTTTGTGTTTTGCTATGACTGCATCAGTACCTCTTCTTCCTTGCTTTGGACTGCAGATCAATGACTTTTTTTCCTGCTTCTGGAAGTTGCCTGTAATATTTGGCCTATATTTTCAGACCAGTTTGAATACCTATTCTCTGGTGTACTAAGTCTGTCTCTAGGTCTCCCAGTATCAGATCAAAAATAATGTGGCCACATAGTAAAAGCACTGATCCACTAAAAATCACTGATTTGGTGTTGTTAAAATGGATAATTTAACTTTGGGCCAACAGGCTTTCTGAGTAATCAAATATCTGTCCACACCTTTATGTTTTCACTAGAACAAAAAATATAAACTATAATCTCCATAAAACAATAGCACTTGTGCCCCTGTGTTCTCTGAGTGGTTCAACAATGCTGAAACTCGGAATGTGAGTATGAACCAGGTTATATTAGAATCAGGAAGTGGGTTGATTTGTTAATGCAAAGATCGCTCTTCATAACTGTGATAACACAACTTTAGCTTGGGAAACCAACTATACCTGTGAGTTTTTTCTGCAGAAGTTCAAGGCTAAGGCTAACTGAGGTGACAGGATTGCTTTGAATTGCTGCTCAATTGGACCTTGCTTAATTTTAGAATAGGGACCCAACATTCCATTCATCACTGAATATGCCTATGGTTACATCTAGCAGACCATCAGCTGTGCAGACTGCATATTAGGTGTGCTAGTCCCGAGTTAAAAGTTGGTTACTTACACCATTCAGAATAATTTTTAAGCCTTGGATTTTCCTTCTTTCATAAATCCAAATGGGTCCTTAACCCTTATGTTCAAATGTCATACCAAAAGAAATGGAGGTCTTTGCCTTGGTCTAAGAAGCTTGTGGGATTTTCTAGTTTGTTTCTTAATAAAGAGCTGTGACTAGTAAGTGTGAACTTCTTACTTTCTAATAAGAAAGTAAAAGATTTTTTTTTTTATCTAAGGATAAAAATTTGGTTATGAATAGAAGTGTAATATTTTTCTCTTCCTTGTGTAATTTTTAAATGTCTCTTAATGACAAGCAGGACTCTTCCTAATCTTATATTCCCCATTCATCAGTAACCAGAAGACAGATTTTTTATTCTGGTTTTGGCCACAATGTGGTATCTATGACGTGTGTCCTTACCCTATATACACTACTGTTTTATTTCTTCTGATGTCCAGGAGCCAGATTTGGTCCCCTGGAAAACCACTGAGAATTCTGATAGCTCCATCTGGAACATGGGGCAAAGGAAATAAATGATGTTTTGTCGTTCTGCTTCATTAAATGTGAGCTCAGCACGAGCTCAGAGAACATCTGAAGCCAGGTGTCTTACGAAGTGCATAATAACACTGATGCTGAAGAGCAAGTAACAGGTAAGGATCAGAGAGCACACTCTGAGACTACTGGTCTGTCAGACTGAATTTCCTGGCTGGTTAATAGACTCTCTTTCCTTCCACTTGTCAGTATTCTCTAATTGTCAAATCATCCTTGCATTTATCCATATCAATAACCATTTTTTTTCTCTTTTTCTTTTGACAGTTCTTATTTCCACTGGTAACTGAGAAGCATCAGCTTTTTCTATCCAGCCTTTGTTTCTTCAGAGTCTTATGCTTGCCTTTTAAAATAATCTTAATTAAAAATGACTCTCCATTTCCCTGTACCAAATTTCTTTTTTCCCCCTACTCAACATAGGCAACTACACATAAAATCCCCACAGAATTCCTAAAACATACCAACAGACAATATTAGGAGATACTTTCTTCATTATGTCATCCAACTATCAGAATTTTTTAAAACCCACTGATATCACTTGATTTGATTGTTTCAATATTAGCAGCACAGAATGGAAATGCCCTGTGATATTTTACAAAAGACATGATTTTTTGCAGATCAGCCCACTCAGATCTAAAGAGACCAAGAGTAAATTTTATGAGGTAATCTGAACCCTCATTCAATACCATTACTTTTTACTTGGAATATTCTTTTCCTTTGTCCATAACCACATCATAAATGTTGAAGATCTGATCCTAATGCTAGAAGCAGGCCAACAAATGGGCTTCAGGAAGGGTTCTCACTACTCTGTCTGGGAGTTTTCCTTCTAATAACATCTAATAACATCTCTATAAAGCACTTATGAGCCTTTTAATGAAAACATAAGTTAGATTTTAAATACTGCCATTACTGTGCTAGTCTACTAGACTGAAACAAATATATTAACTGATCCAGTCACAATTAGGTAGAGGTAAGATTTAGGGACATGAGACAGAACCCCCTGTCAGATTGTTGTTGAAAGTTGCCTCTATGAGACCCTTCTGTGAAGTGATTCATGATCATTTATGTTTTGTAATCAAGTTGAGCTGTATATTGCCACTAAACCTCTGTATTTTATGTTCTTGAAAGCAGAAAGTGATGTGCCTTAGCCACACTGATCTTATGGTCCACCTAGCATTTGTGTGGGAGACCCAGGCGTGAGAAATGGGTCTCTCAGAGCATAAGAGAAGGCGGTGTCTACCCAATGGCATGGGAAAGATTTCTCAGCCAAAAACACTAAATTCAACTTAGGCACAAACTTTGTGCAGGTATGATGGCTGCATTAGATGAACAATGAAATAAAGGGTCCTGGGAAAAGAGAGATAGAAAGTCCCATGAGACTTTTTTAATGAAGAGGATTTTGCCCAGGTGCAGCATATGGTTGTGATTGTCTTATGTTTCAGTGAGTCTACAATCACACATGGGAATAGAAACACATATTTTCTTACTTGTTTAACATTTATGGATGTTCATAATGGAAAGCTTGGTTTCCCAACTACTATTTGAATCACTGACAGTTACTCAAAACAGGACTCTGCTCAATAGTAGGTCAAAAGGGGCATGTGCTGCTCCTGAATCACATTTCTCATTCAGAGCTTCTCATTCATATAATTTCACAGGGAATTCCTTTGTTAAGCAGATGCCTCAGAAATTCATCATATGACTACTCTCAAGGCTCAGATTCTTATTTTTTAACATTGAATATAAAATCTCATTTTAAAACAGAGTATTAAATGTATTTGTGTTTATGACTGTCTGTCTAAATATATATTTGAGGCCTTTTCTGGTTCACTCTGAGACTCTATATCAAGTCTTTCCAATCCCTGTAGCTTTTCGGTGAAAATTGAAAAATATATATTCTTATTCTCAGAAGTGGGTCTCTTCTTACAAAAGTATTTTTGCACTAGCATCTATGGGAGGAAAAGTAAATAAAATGGTGAGGTTTCCCAAACAGACAGGCACACAAAAAAATGAGAGAAATCAAACAAGTAACATTTCCATGATAGAATCTGTTTTACAAGCCTGATATGGAAATCAGGGGAATCAGTCAAGCAGTAGTAAACATCAGACTGTGGTTAGAAATATTTGTCGAAAAAGCAAATCCTTTTCCTTCGCCCCTTTTGCTCCAGGCTCCCCCATCACAGGCTCCCTGGCAGCAGGATTCAGGGATAATCCCTTGGAATACCTGAGGCGTAGAAGCCAACAGGATTAAAGCACCTCGTGCTCCACACCATGGTCATGTGATGACCTGCTGATCCCAGCAAAAGGCATAATTTCCCAGCAAAGTTCTCACTTAATTTGCCTGTATGTTGTTCCTACCCTCCTGAGACTCTCCCTAGGCACAAGGAAATAATTCACAAAGTTTTTATGAAAAAATAAATCCAAGAAAACCACTTTTACAGAAGTAGCTGAAGAAAAGAATGGATAATTCATATGTGATTTTGCCAGCAGTAAAATAACTGTTGTCCCCTTGCTTCAAGGAGCAGCTTCAAAGAATGTCTAACTTCTAAATCTGCCCATGTGGCTCTGTTAGTGCTGCCCAGGCTAATGTACAGGAAGAAAGAGGTAGGTGGTCTGGAGGCTGCCCAGCAACATATTGAGTAAAGAAGACAGATGTGTTCACAAACTGTTTGATGGGAGAAAAACAGGAGTCAAGGGGTTTTTTTTCTGGTCTAGAGACACCGGCTCAAAGTGCTTTTTTAAAAATCTATCGGCAGACTGTCTGTATTCCCCACAAAACTGCAAAGACTTTTATGCAGATTTCTATGTGTCATTAACTGTGAAAGTGCTATCAGTTCTAGAACAAAAAGTAGTGTCTTATGCAAAGTTTATGATTTCCCTCACTTCCCTTTGCAATATGCATATCCTGGAAAGGCAGCTTACACTGAAATATAAAAATGTCAAGCCAGACTATATATCCTGGTTCTGCTCTATGTTCACACCTAATCTGCCCACACTTTATGTTTGCTTCTTGTTAAAAAATTAGTTTATTCCAAAATTCCTTAGTTTCTCGTTTTTGGGTTCATTATTCTTCTCGTATAACTAGCTGATCAGAACTGATCTTATTCTTTTAGTTCCTTTTTTTTAACCATCTATTTATTGTAAAGCATATAATCAAAGCATGAATTTGAAGAATTTACAATTGTATCTGTGTCCAAACTTTAATTTTACCTCCTCTCCAATTGCCTGAGGAAAGCAATCATGTGCCAGGCAGAAGATGAAAGTTTATAATAAATGCCTGTATTTTGAAACTTGTGGGGGGTAGGGAAAAAGTCACTTGGCTTTCACTTAGAACATGTGATAATCTGATTAACCCTGAAGTGTATTTTGTGTGTAAATGCATCTTGGGTAGGAATGGGGAAGGACATTGGAGGACTGTAGCAGAAGTCAGCAGCGAAGCATTCCTGGCAGAGGGGAAGGAATTTCTTTCACACTCAGGACTTTGGAAGGGTCAGAGAGAGCATTCCATGCACTGAAGCATAATACTGATGCTCTCCTGCTGCTCCGTCACTATGCTGCTATTTGCCACGGGTTTTCTGCTAGTCATCCTTCAGCCATCCACGGGGCAGTTCCCCAGAGTCTGTGCGAACACCCAGAGTTTGCTGAGCAAGGAGTGCTGTCCCCCCTGGGATGGAGATGGGTCCCCTTGTGGGGAGCTTTCCAGCAGAGGGTCCTGCCAGAACATCCTTCTCTCTCAGGCTCCACTAGGACCACAGTTCCCTTTTTCTGGTGTGGATGACAGAGAGGACTGGCCCTCTGTATTTTACAACCGGACATGTAGATGTGAAGGCAACTTCATGGGATTCAACTGTGGAGAGTGCAAGTTTGGTTTTTCAGGGCTCAACTGCACCGAAAGACAACTGAGAACAAGAAGAAACATCTTCCAGCTCACCACCAGTGAGAAGAACAAATTCCTTGCCTACCTTAATTTGGCAAAGAACATCCCTAGCCAGGACTACGTTATTGCTACTGGCACGTATACTCAGATGAACAATGGCTCCAACCCCATGTTCAGAGTCATCAGTGTGTACGATCTCTTTGTGTGGATGCATTATTACGCCTCTCGAGACACACTCTTGGGTGGGTCCAATGTGTGGCGGGACATTGATTTTGCCCACGAAGCCCCTGGTTTTCTGCCTTGGCATCGGGCCTTTCTGCTGATGTGGGAACGTCAGATCCAGAAGATAACGGGTGATGAGAACTTCACCATCCCCTACTGGGACTGGCGAGATGCAGAGGACTGTGGGGTTTGCAATGATGAATACATGGGTGGCAGACATCCCACCGACCCCAATTTACTCAGCCTGGCATCAATTTTCTCCTCGTGGCAGGTAAGAACAGGCCAAGGGAAGGGGAAGAGAATTATCCCATTCAATGTTAGGCACTTACGTGAGGTGCACAAGATGGGAGCTTAGCCACTCTGCATTCCCTTAGATGTTCCTGGAGAGAAAGTAAGCAATACCAGAGGGCAAATCAGATTTTATGTGGACATAATCTTCATTTAGAGCTATTCATTTTTCTCTTTGTCTCATTTCTTGCTGACTGTAGGATTTGGGTTGCTTAATTAAGAACCTGAAAGTAAAGTGGAAGGAGGAAAATTATGCATTTATGTTCAAGTATGGCCTTTAGCAAGTTAAATAGGCTTGAGTCTGGTGCAGTCAAGTCAGAAAAAGCAGGACTTATGTACATAAATTTCTAACACAAAACCACTGCAAAACAATGGATGACAGAATGATAACAATTGAAGTACAGGGTTTTCTCTAGCCCTCTCACAGTGAATTCATCCATCCAAGAGGTAAAAACTATCAAATTAAACTAATCTACTTTCAACTTTAAACAAACAAACTAAATCATTAGAGTACAGAAGAATCAGCTGTGTAATCCACATCAGTAGTTCAAAAAATATAAGAAATAATCTCTGTTGCTCAAAAGAACTAAGAGGTAAATACAATAGTGGTTCTTGCAACATAAAAACGCTGCAAATTAGATGTAAAACAAGGTGAAATTACATATACACATAAGTGATAAAGGTCTTGTATAGCTGAACCATAGTGTGCTGTTCTAATACTGAGAGATTCTAGACTTTTTTGTCTCTTGCTTATTACTGCTACATCTCCTAAAATACAGTGACAAAGGTCTATTAGAGTCGGTAGACTCACTCCATCATGACAATAGCAACAGTCGCTTCTGGCGCTGAAGTCTATGATTATGTTGTCTAAATTTATCCTTGTTCTATTTATTTCTGTAGCAACAGCCCAAATGAAGGTTGGGCAGTTTCAGTGATTTAACGGAAAGAGATACAAATCCAAGCAGCTCTGGGATATTCTGGCATTACAAAACAGCAGCCAACTGGGCTAACTGCACTGGTTGTGCTGTATTTAGTCTTGGTTTGTACCCTCTGAATAATGCAGGCCATGTATATACCTCTAAATTCAAGCAGAACTATTCAACAGAACCATTTTAGGCTATTGTCTGGCATGCCCTTTTCTCCTCCAAACAGGTACTTTTCAGAAATCATTCCCAGGTGAATGTTTGCATACAGACACCATGTTTGGGAGACTAAAATTATTTTACTGACATAGACACGGATTATTTTATGTCGTTTGGCTTCAGTGCCTGGGAAATCTCCTGGGCACACCTAATTTACCAGTGTAGGCATAATCATGAAATAGATACAGCTACAAACATGTATTTTCATCCCATTTTCTAAGATTCTGCTCATTTCTAACAACTTGAATCTGGATGAACTCTACTAATTTAATTAGATTGCATTATCAGAAAGAAGTGGATCTGATGTTGTTTTGCACTGAGCTGAATAAATGGTTATGTGACAAAGGTACAAGTGTTGGAGTGGATTAAAAATGAAACCAGAATTGCATGGGTTACATGTGTCAGGTGGAGCTATAAATACAGTATTAGATGAGACAACCAAGGTAGGAGGAGGCAAGTACTATAAAGGAATCAGCTAGTTACTAGCACCTGGAGGTGTCACATAGTTGTGTTTAGCTGATTTTTTTTTCAAAGGTTTTATTAATCCTATCCAAAATCTTAAGATTTTCCCATCCAGTACCCAAAAAATTTATGAGTAGCAATTAATAAATTTTGGAAACAGTCAGGTTTATAACTTCTCACTAATATATTCTGAAAATAAAGATTTTTTTATGAAGCAAGTTGCTTTAAGAGATATTTTTCTATAGCTTTAATGAGTGTTATAATAAAAAAATGTACTATGTTTAAAACACGTTCAATGTCAGTGTATGTATGTAAGAACACCTAAGCCCTTTGCTGAAATTTTCCAAGTAATTTCTGAAAAGATTTACTACTTATGTTTTTCAGCCACTTTGGGAAATGTTACACTTTTATCACAATTTCCAAAATAAGCCTATGATAACTTTACCTTCAAAGGCTATTGGCCCACTTTAACATCTTCTATCTACGTATAGCTCTATTGTCTTATCTAGAGAAAGAATGAAAGAGATGGAACAGATCTGCATTTTCAGTCAGTGAATTTGGGGTAAAGATAAAATAGAAACTGATATTTCTTTATTAGCTTTGAATCCAAATTTAAACAATTACTTAATAGAGAACAGCAGTCAATACAGTTTCTTCAAGTAGCACAAAGTAAGAGATCAGAATATCACTCCAGAAAATAAAAAGGGAACAAAAATAGCCTTAGCTTGAGCCGGAAAAGAGCCACAGATCTGCTGCAGAATACACTGATTATCCAAGCTCTGTGGCTAAACAGCATGAGTGGAAAAAAAAAAGAAAAAGAGGAGGATCCAGAAATGTGAAGGAATTTAGGCTTTAACAAGCATTCAAAATAAAAAGAGGGCAAGAGAAACCTTTGAATAGCACATCAATAATATGGTGTCTTTTTTAGAATTTTAAGTGTCTTTCCAAACCATAACAAAACAATGCCTGCTATGTTAGGAAATGGTTATAGATTTGTTTTTAAAAAAGGTAAAGTGTCTATTTGCAGAACAGCATCCCTTTTCTTTCTTTTAATCCCAAAGAAAGGAGAAAATACTTTATTCCACTGAGGAGTTGCCATGGCAACATGGATACCCACGGATACATGCTGAAATTCTTGCTTTCACCTTAGTTTTTCTTCAACATACTGCTGTTACCACTTAGCTCAGTGAATTATCCATCCACATTTTTCTCATGTTTGTCATCTACATGACACTTCTGATTCCTGCATCTTTTTTACCAGCAAGACTATCAGGAAACTTTACTGGTTTTGTTTGGTTGCCTCATGTGGTAACATATTTGGGAAGGATTTTTTCATGTTTTCAGGTACTTGTTTGTGATGATTCAAATGTTGCATTCAGCATTAGTACTGCATGAGACATACTAACGTTTTACCAATTTTTGCAATTCCACGTTGAATTAACAGAAAACTAAACAGGAATTGGAGATCTCGCATGACATTTTCCTTTTTTTTTTTTTTAATGCCCTTTTCTACAATTATTCAAGATAATTGATTTGTTAAAAAAAAAAATCTAGTTGCAAATGCCCCTGCCTATGGCAGGGGGTTGGACTGGCTGACCTTTAAAGGTCCCTTCCAAACAAAACTGATCTATGATTCTAAATAGTTGGAGGTAAAATTCTTCTCTCCTCTGCACCAGAACTAATTTCAAGAAATAACTGAAGTCAGTGGAGTTGCAAATGTATAAAAATCCTCAGCAAATAAAAGCAGAATCTTTCTGTTGGTAGTTAACATTAGAGTTTTGGAATCCCCAAGGTTTCTTCATAAGATGAAGAAAATAAAGCTGGACAATGTAAGTGCTATTTTAGTTTTCTACTGTGGTAAGGAGGCAACACCACCAACCTCAGTCCCTTACGTTTTGTCTCTCCTAAGACCTGAGAGAAGCAATTGCATAATGTGGAGAGTTGGCTGCTCTTGGATGTGTTGGTGCAAGGCTGCAGCCAATTCTTTGTTGCAAGAAAGAACTGGAGAATTTACCTTAGCACTTCATTTCATATCACCCTGCAGAACCACTTACACTAAAACAAAGCTACTACAAAAGAGAAACAAGTTATACAAATAGAAAATGGATATAATGCTCCTGAACTAATAATGACAGTACTTTAGATCCATTACCTGAAATCCTGACTTCATAAGAAATAAGAAATTCAGCTATTCAGACACAGTTATTTAATTCTAAGCACAGTTTATCAGGGACCTGTATTGCTGAATACAATTGCTGTATTGAATAGTCTGACAGCATCGTTTGAAACATTATTTTACATCCATCTTTAAAAACAGCAGGAAATTTTTAAAAATATTAACACCAAAAGTAATCACTTCTTAATTCTTAAATCAACCAAAATATTACATCCATCTGCTTGTGGACACCTGAGGATTACATGAACTCAATGACTTTATTTTTTATTGCAACTTAATAGGTTTTGGTGTCAACTACAGGCTGGTACATAAAAAAGCAACAGCCCAAATGGAGCAAGTAGCTATGAAGAAAGAGTTTAGTAAGATTAGTCTCTAATGATATGCTTCTATGGATTATAAATTTAGAACATTTCCTGTTAAAAAGAGGTACCTCTTCACATGCCACCTCAGCATCACAGTGCAGGGGTATCAGGATCTGTGCACAGCAGGAGCAGCCACTCAGGTATCCTCAGCCTCTTTATGTCCCTGTAATTCACTGTCCAGGATCATGAGTGACAGCGGAGTTTGGTCCGTGGTTGCTCGGCCATTCACTAGTGTACAGCCATGCTTGCTCATATAATGAGTCACGTAATATAAAAGGTAAATAATATACACTTGTATAAATTATTAGCTAAGGAATTACATAAAAATTGAGATTTGTTAATAATTTAGCAGAAAAAGAAGCCTACCACCTCTCTGTAGAGAGCTGTGTCTGAGTGATTTCATGGTAGACATGGAGAGAGAAGCAGTTGGAGACAGCTGGAGAGCAGGGAATCACGATCTGTCAAACCAGTAAGTGTTAACAAATACTTCAGCAGCAATTGGTGACAGAATTTTCTATTCCAATCCAACACCATTTTGAGGTGCTGAATGGAGTATAGGTTACCCCCCAGTTCTGGGCTGCCTCCAAGTAAAAAGATGAAATTCAGCAGCTTTTACTGAAGGTTGAGAAAATACCTTGAAGGGCCTGGGTTTGTTTCAGTGCTGTCAATTCAAGTTTGTCTCACCTTCTTTTAGCTTGAGTTTCACAGCTCCTCCAGTTAATGCATGCGCTGTAAGGGGAAGAAAGATAATTATCTTATCCTTGCACAAGATGTTTCTTAGAATTTCTTCAAATCTTTGCTTTCCAAATTTTGCTCTTTTTGTTCAGTCCTCTGTCTGTTTTACCATTCTATTCCTGCCAATATTCAGCAGTACCTGAAGAACCAGATATAAATATACAGATTCTCTTAAAAACTTTTTCCTTTGCTATAGATCCAGCATCTTTCAAAGCTGCACCTATAAAAGCAAGGTCCCAAAATACAATTTCTTCTGCTGCAGTTATCTGGGGATTTCCTTTTCTCAGTTTGGTGTATAAAGTGTCATCCATGGTTTCTGGATGACACTTAATTAAAATTAAATTATACTTGGCCTTAATGCAGCCAAAAAAAGTAAAAATTAAACCTCTTTACCTCTGCCAAATGTTTCAAATCCAGTGTGAGATCTGTGCTTTAATGTCATTCCCAAAGAAGGATGTGAGAATAAATGGAGAAAGACAATGAATCAGTACAAAATCTCTTTTGGCGGCATAAGAGGAACCAAGGCTCCAGCTCAGGTGTCTAGACTTCATGTAGGACAAACAGAGCCATAGGGATGTGGCAAGGAAGGCCATGTAACCACATCACATCTCTGTGTCTGGCATACATCAGCAAGTCAAGTGGTTGTTCTGGCTTTAGTCTGAAGTGGTTCTTTTCATCTATTTAATCTGGAACACAACACTATGAAAATACGTTGATATAGTTTCTGAAAGGGGGCAGGCCTCTTCTCAGTGAGCTCAGAAGAGAAGTAGAGCGAGGGACCAGCTCTAAAGGAAGCAGAGATGTGAATTAGGCCTTTGAGCAGCTGTGCTGCCTCAACAAACTAAAGAATTTCAGATCACTTTTTAATTTCATAGAAAATCCCCTTTTCCTAAGTGTTCAGGCACATATTATTGAATTGTATAGTATTCAATAGTACTGAATGCCCCTGAGATCTAAAAAGCAAAAAATAACTCCAAGGAATTTGTCCCAACCACCCCCCCCAGTTTTGAATTTAAAAACAGCAGACAAAGGACTTAATATCACTGAAGACTCATGTAATGCAGTTCACTTTATTTTGCCACAGGGGCTGGTCTGTGCAAGCAGTTGCAGAGTAAACGGCAAAAGGATTTCCCATTTGCCAAAGGTGTGAGACAATAGCCTTTACAGCCTGTTTTCTAAGAAACACTCCAAAGAGCTGTGCTCAAGATCTCCAATGGAATGCACAGAGGGATGCTTTTTGCAGGGTGCTATAAGGTCCAGATGCAATACTGCATATTCTGGACTGCCATCTACTGGCATTTGGTCTGCTCACTACTTACATAAGCTTTTCCTCTGACTAGCTTCCTAACAGTTTCCTTGGAGCTAGTGAATTTATGAAGGCAGGTGCAGTTGGAATTCCAAACTTTGGCCAAGGTGAACTGAGAAATTTTCTCAGAATGGTTCTGAAAGGCAACAGAAAATCATCTTTTAAGCCAACATCTCTCTAGCAGAAAGTATTCCTGCTGAACAAAAAGAAGGCCAGAGTGTGACCCATTTTATGTATGCTTTACGCAGATTATATTCAGAAAAAAAAAACATTTTACTGATCTCTGTTCTGTTATCACTTACACTTATCATTTAAAAGAGCAAGTTATAGTTTCGGGATAGACCCATAATTAATATCACTTAAGTTAAATCTTTCTGGAAAAGTATCCTTGTTAATTTTGTGATCAGACCTTAATTTCTGCTCCAGAAAAAAATAGCAGAAGGCTACAGACAAGCATTTTCATTCCTGCTGCTTATGTTGGCATTTCTTGACAATGACTTACCAACTGCCTTGTAGCACCTGGCTTCTGTTTAGGATGAATTGGTTAGTCAGACAGTTAAGGAGGGCTACACCGAGACAGAAATGAAAAAAAAAAATAAAAATAGCACTCTAACAATTTATAAGCCTCATGACATTAACAGTTGCATTAAATCCCACTGAAATGGATAAATAGAACAAAGGGGGAAAGTTCCTTTGTTTAGAGATATATTTGAGCTTATGCTTCAAGATTCCCTGTCTGAATATCTGAGAACCCAGTCTTGAAGGCAGCATGCGATTCCTTTTTTAAGACACAATGGTAATATATCCCCAGGGCTATAGGGAAAGGATGAAAGATGGGAGATGGCAGGGCAGAGGACCCAGAAGATATGAAAACCCACAGGAGAGAAAGTTAAATAGAAAATCCACATATAGGTAATTTCTGAGCCAAGTGACAACTGGGAAATAGGTTGAGCTTCACCAGACGAGACACATTTGCCTTCTTCACTAATGCACTTCTAGGGACAAAGGATAGTGCGTTTTTATAAACACAGAAATTACTAGAGGATCTTCTGAATCATCCCCCTCTTTTCCTTCTAACATGAATAAACTCTCTCAGTAATACAAATCAATCATAAAAACAACACTGTAACTACGCTTTTTGTTTATAACTGTAGGCCTCTCCCAGTCACTACCCCTCACTTCTTGGTGGGGATTCTTAGAAGATACTCCTTAGAGGCAGAGTCCTGACTTCAGTCCCTTTTAGAGGTACAATCTTCACCCACTCGGTGAGCTTCTCGGAGGAATGTACACATGAGACTCCCTGTTGGAGAACTACCTACAGCCTCCAAGGGCACCTCAGTAGCTTTAACAAACTAGGGCAGATTTCAGCTAATAGAGCAGTTGCTGGGGATAAATTTCTCTGATAAGCTTTCTTATCTACCACAAAAAAAAGATGAGAATATGATATTCATATTCATAGAAAATTTATCATTTAAGAATCCAGATTCTTAAGAATTCTATGTTATATCACCAGCTTCATCAAACATTTTCTAGGAAATTTTTGTCAAGTCACTTACAAGAGGATTTATATCATCTCCTCTACTAATTCAAAAGTTAGTTCAGCAGCAAAGCAGCTTGCCTTTGTCTCATCTTTAGTTCCTTCAGAGGCACGTCCATGCCTCCAGGGTGCAATTCATCCCATGCTAATGTAGAAGTAGAGCATCAAGTTGAACACTTAATTTTGCTTCCCTTGCTAGCTGCAGTCCAGAGACAGTTTCTGCATTGATTTTTTTTTTTACTCATTTTATTTCACTAAGTCAGCGGAGAGAGTCAGGCATCCCTGGAGGTAAGTACATCTCACCTACCAGACATCTGATTTGGGAGGGCTAAATCAGACTGAGGAGACACCTCTCTCTCTCCTGACTGCAGACGTCATGCTGAAGTGTTACTTCAATCTGGCAATTGTACATGGCTGGTACCAGTGAACCAAATCTCCCACTTGCTTCCTTCATTAAAAGAGGATCTCATATTCTTCCATCTCATTGAAAGCAGAGATGGTTGTTTTCACTCACATTCTTGTCCATTGTTCCAGTACATGAAATAGAAATATACGTTCAGGATAAAAGATGTTGAGGTTTCAGTGCTAGGTGTTTTCTCCCCAGTGATGTCTCACTCGCTAATGAGACCTGTTCTTTCTCCACACAAACTTCTCATTAACAACATTGATTACTTGCTAATGGCAGAATCCTGCGTTTTGAAGGGATCTCTGGTGGTTTGAAGTTTTACTTGTTTTGGTGTTTTTTTCAGAATAAAAGCAAAACAATAGATGGTGAGTTCTGTTCCGAGCCTTAGCCTCACCTGCTAGGGATACAGAACAACTTTGGAATTTTGAGCCACTGTTGCTCTGTTTTATTTAGGTATACCCATCAACTGTACCAATATACACACCCACCAAACCCTCTATTCTCATCTCCTGCTTGTCATTGTGTCATTCTATTTTTCACCATCCTCCATTCTTACTCCATGTCAGGCAAGTTCTGAATATAAAGTAGAAATAGAAGTTATTTCCTGTGATAATTCCCTGTAGGTTTATTGTACCAGAATACGGAAAAAAAAAATCTGCCTCTCATTTTGATCACTTCTCTGGCCTAGCAGGGGATGCTGTGAGAGCTACAAGAAAAAAAGTCTTGGTGATCAGAGGATTCATGTCATTAGGTTACAAATACTGTGGCTTAAAAAGATATTGAGCAGCACCTTAGTGGCACTTACAATCTGTGTGGGCACTTTTAACCCATGGTAAATGCGAACGAGTTTGACTTAGATAAAATTAGTTGACTACCATTTGAAGTTACATTGAACTATCTTGCTCTACCATGAGTCTCAAACTGGACTGGCAGCTTCTACAGATCATCTGACAAATAGTGACTTGTTATGCCATTGTAACTGGACTTTGTTTGTGAACTGAGAAAAGTTATATAAATTATGCTGGACTTAGACAGTATTTTATATCTGTATCCATCTCTCTGTTTAAGATCCTTTCCCAATATCCATTACTACAGTATTTCAGTTGATGATATATGTTCATCTCCAGAACATTTCTACAAAGTACAGCAGCAGTTTTTTCCATTTTGTCCATGTAGCATCATTGAGACATAGTGAAAGTAAGCTGACATTATACTGAGAAAGCACAGATAGATATTTTCATAATAGAAGATATTTTTTTTCATATTTCAAGTCAACAATTCCCCCTCTTACTGTGTTGAGAGAAAAATCTGTGATCATGGCTTTGTTCAGTAGGCTGATTAAGGCATAAAACCCCCATTCAGCAGCTGCAGCAGCAGATTTAACTCTGCATCCTGCTGCATTGTTGGGTAACATAGAATTTAACCTCAGTGAGTTTTCAAGAGCATAGATGAGGTTTGATGACTTAGTCCGCATGGGTAGTTTCAGATACAGACTAGTGTATTTCTTCAAAACATGTACTGTAGTAGAGGGGTGTTTTCTAAGAAAGAACCAGCTTATATTAAAATCATACAGAGAAAATGTAAAAAATAATATCTATTCTTGAAAGAAACTTGTTATCTGTACATTTCCTTTGCCTTTAAAAAAATTAATCAAAGTATCTCTTTTGTTTTTATTTTTTTATGATTGCAACTCTTCTAATAGAAAGTGTTTTACACAGGTAATTTGTACTCGGTCTGAAGAGTACAACAGCCAACAGGCTTTATGCAATGCCACAGGCGAGGGGCCTATAAGGCGAAATCCTGGGAACAACGATAAATCAAGAACCCCAAGGCTCCCATCCTCAGCTGAGGTTGAATTTTGCCTGTCCCTGACTCAGTATGAATCTGGATCCATGGATAAAATGGCCAATTACAGTTTCCGAAACACTCTGGAAGGTAACATGTTTTATTCTATTGTGCCATTTCCATCTGTAAATTGATTCTCTCTGGGGCTAGAGTCTTTAAACTCTGGATAGTTTGAACTGACTCCATGAAGAACAATTCAAAAAGAATGAAAAAAACTATACTTTCACCTGGAATAACAACAGAAAGGACTGCATTAAAGGCATTTGATAAGAAACTAGAAACTATAGAATAGATGAGACCCTAAATCCATCTGTTAGGAGATACTGTCTCCTGCTACAGTCAGCACCAGGCACAGCAAGAAAATACACCACTGCAGAAAAGGAGGTTTTTTAGTAGTCTGCTTGTGCATAACCATGCATAACCATGGCCATGTCAAAGATTAGCCCTGGAATTCACTGTCTTCCAGGGACCAGGCTGAACAACAAAGACGAAAGAAGATGCTGACAGTTGGCATGTTACAGTTACATCCTTCCACTGTGAACTCCATAGCAGACTTCTCCCCAAACTCTAAGGAACAGGCATTATTATAAAACTCAAAACTGACCCTTAGTATAATTTCCAAAAGAATTTAGTTACTTATTTTAATTACTTAACTATGCAACCTGTTTTGAATTTTTCTAATTTGCTAGTAAACAGTTCTTTAATGAAAGAAATTCTCAATTATCTGTCTACTAAACTCTTTTGAATCTGGTAAAATTGTTAATAAGCAAAGATAACACATTGTACATTTATAAATAAATATTTCTTCAGTACCATGTATCAGCTGAATCAAATGTGATCTGCTTTTGATTTCCCAGAGCTTTTGGCTTGCAAGGAAATCTGTAAGGGCATAACAATGCAATATAGGAGTAGGAGTGAGGATAAGAAAAATGTCATGAAGATGATCAGGGGGATGGAGCAACTCTCCTATGGAAACATGCTGAAAGAACTGAAATTGTTCAGCCTGAAGAAAAGAATGCTTCGGGGAGATCTTATTGCGGCCTTCCAGTACCTTAAGGGGACTTATAAAAAGGAGGGAGAGGGATTTTTTATACAGACAAACAATGACAGCACAAGGGGCAACGGTTTTAAACTGAAAGAGTGAAGGTTTAGATAGATGTTGGGAAGGAATTCTTTACTCAGAGAATGGTGAGGCACTGGAACAAATTGCCCAGAGAAGTTGTGGATGCCCCATCCCTGGAAGTGTTAAAGGTCAGGTTGGATGGGGGACCCTGAGCAGCTTGATCTAGTGGGTGGCATCCCTGCCCATGGCAGAGGCATTGAAAAAGATGATCTTTAAGGTCCCTTCCAACCCCAACCATTCTCTGATTCTAAGAAAGCAAAGCTTTTAATATGTCCAGTCTTTGTCATAATGTTGTGTGGAATGACATAAACCTTTCATGGGAAAAGAAAAGTGAACCAATTTCTTTCTAAAATGGTCAGAAATTCAGAACTTGGCTGCTTCAGCCAAGAAAGAATCAGAAAATATATGACTCCATCTCTGGACATAGCTGTGCTTTCTATCCTTGAAAACAGAAACAACATGAAGTATTGGAAAGAAAAAGGTGACATAATTGAGTAGAGGTCCACCTACATTTTACTCCATGAAGTATGTGAACAAATACAAAGAGTGGAGTAGAAGGAGTAGAGAAAAAGGTATTTAAGTAAACAAGCCTTGAAATTTTGAGAATCTTCCATCATGTTATTGGTATTGTAAGCAAAAGCAATGGTGCAATCTGTGAGAGTTTTTTTAATTTTATTTTTTAACCTGAATTATTTCAATACTCAAATTTACACCACATGAACACAAAAATTTCTGTCAATTAAATTATTTAGCTAACAGGATAGTGAACTGCAATTTGAAGTTAAGAATTCATGGCATTGAAAAAGATGGTGAAAAGTTTTAAAACAAATTTTACTGCCAAAATCCCCTCATATTGTATTAGCTCCTTTCTTACAAATGACCTGCTTGATTTTTTGTTGTGTACAGATGCCAAGCTTAAATTGACCCCTTTCATTTATTGTGTCAGGACCCACTTCTGCATGACAGCATTCTTAAAAACCTGTTAAAACTTTATAGTTCCTAATGGTTTTTTTCCTTTTCTAAACAAAAAGTGTTTCAGTCCTTCTTTACTTATTTGCACAATTTCGTGCTGATACACCTAAGGTTAAATTCTAATCTCTTTTAGATCCAAAGAAAATCTAAAGTAAGCCCTTTGACTTTATTAGAATTAAACTAGATTTGTGAAAGGTGATCAGAACCAAGCCAGTGGCTGTAGTTTAGCAGTTCCTGATTTACACCAGTGTGAGATTTACTCCTCAGTTTCAGTTCTGTAATGGAAAACACCTGTAATCACATAGGAGATTCCCTTCTGGAACCTTATGCTTTTCCATTCTTCAGTGCACTGGAACGAAGACTAAAATTTTTGTCCTTCAAAGCACCGAGTATCAGCATCATTATGAGCGGATCTCAACAACACAGGTTGAATCTCTGTTTGATTAACATAAAATGCTGCTGCAGAGACAGAAATTATGACACTGAAGAATTTATTTCACAACAGCCATAAACAGCAAAGGTCAATGTTGATCAGTAAAACAACAGCCCCAGGAGGTTGAGCACATGAGTTGCCCTCTCACTCTGGGACAGGCCAGATTCTACTTTGAATGAAAAACAGGTTAAAAACAGTTTACACTTTGCTCCTGGAGGCAATTAATTTGAATAAGATTTGCTGATTTATGGCCCTAACTGGGCCATGTTGACTTCATTGGAAACATCATGGATACAAGAGAACAGAAAATAAGCCTAGTTTAAAAGCATCAGGTAAGATCAGAAATGGAATAGTTAGCTGCAAATTAAACAATTTGGATTCTTTGTTCAGCTCAGTTTTGATGTGACACCTTCAATGTTACTTCCAAAGACTAAAAGATGGTTGAAAAACTTAGAATTTCTTTTTCTTTATGAACGGATTCTACATTTAAAGCTAGTTTATTCATGGCAACTTCAAATGGCTTCAAATCCGTGCCTTCCATGTTTTGCACAAAGTGACAAAAGAACACTAAAAAATATTCTACAACTCTACATCACTTTCATTATTCATGAATTAACTCATGACAAATGATATCAAGTCAAGCCATGTCATAGCATTCCTGTGTCTGTCACAATTATGTATTGTTACTGCTATTCTGTCATGAAATAACAGAATAAAACAGACATTTCAAAATGTAATTTCATTTTAATAGGACATTTTCCTTTTTTTTTTTTCTGAAATGAGAGATTTTCATCTGGAAATATTTCCTAAGTATTTTCCCAGTGACCCATATAGCTAATGAAGAAAAGTTTCTCAAAATGAAGTTTGCTAACAGAAAACTTCTAATTGAAAAAGTTTCAGCCTACAGCCAACATTCCTCACCCAGCTCGAACCTCAACCTCAGGTAAATTTATGCTGCAGACTGAGAAAGTGCTGTCAAGTTGTGAAGAATCATTACTAGAGAACTAGAAAGACTACTCACCACAGACCACATTGAAATTCTACAAGAGTTTTAAGAAAAAAAAATAGATCGTGACATGGTCTAAATTAGATACTCACAAACTTTCATTTACTCTAGTCCCTAAGTCAAATTCTGTGGATCTTGTAGCTACCTCACTCTAGAGGGATTACAGTCATAACACTGCTTGAGAATATATGTAAGATCTAACTCTGAAAAGTTTTCTGTAAATTTGCCAATGATAGAAAAAATCCATGAACATAAGCTAGAAGAACAGTACTTAATTTAAAGACCTGCAGGGATATGGCCTTAAAATTCTCATATTTTCCCTCCTATTTTAAAGTAGATGCATCTATCTGACCTGAACTTCTCTAAAATGTGAAAACCTTATTACAGAACAAAGTCATACCCAGGGAGAATGGGACTAAGTTTATCATTCAGTTGGACGCATATGGAGAAACATAGAATCATTTAGGTTGGAAAAGACCTTTAAGATCATTGAGTGCAACCATAAACATAACATTGCCAAGTCCACCACTAAACGATAAAGTCATAGAATTGTTAAGGCTGGAAACAACCTCTAAGATCACCAAGTCCGATGATTAACCTGCCATTTTCACTATTAAACGGTATTCCCAAGCACCATATCCACATGTTTTTTAAACACTTCCAGGGGTGGTGTTCGGACCACTTCCTTGAACAGCCTGTTCCAATGCCAGACCACTCTTTTTGTGGAGAAATGTTTTCTCAAAATTTCACCAAAACCTCCTCTGAGGCAACTTGAGGTTGTTTCTTCTTGTCCTGTTGCTTGTAACCTGCGAGAAGAGACTGATTCTCACCTTGCTTCAGCCTTCTTTCAGGTAGTTATAGAGAGCGAGAAGGTCCCCCCTGAGCCTCCTTTTTTCCAAGCACCCCCACCTCCCTCAGCTGCTCCTCATCAGACTTGTGATCCAGACCCTTCATCAGCTCTGTTGCCCATTTCTGGACATGCTCCAGCACCTCAATCGCTTTCTCATAGTGAGGAGCCCAAAACTGAACACAGGTGCAGCCTCACCAGTGCCAAGTACAGGGCAGTAGAGGGGGACAATGGCTGCCCTGGTCCTGCTGGCCACACTGTTGCTGATACAGACCAGGACACCATTGGTCTTCTTGGCCACCTGGGCACATTGCTGGCTCACGTTCAGCTGCTGTTGGCCAGCACTCCAAGTTCCTTTTTCATTGGGCAGCTTTCCAGCCACTCTTCCCCAAGACTGTAGCACTCCTGTTGTGAACCAGCACTTTGCCCAGTTGCACCTCATACATTCATCCTCAGCCCATCAATACAGCCTGTCCAGATCTCTCTGCAGAGACTTCCTTGAGTCCAGAGAAGGACAATGAAGCTGGTGAAGGTCTGGAGAAAAGTGTTATGAGGAGCAGCTGAGAGAGCTGGAGGTGTTTAGAGGCTCAGAGGTGACCTTATCACTCTCTACATCTGAAAGAAGGTGGTAATCGGGTGGGGGTCAGCCTCTTCTCTCTGGCAACTAGTGACAGGATGAGAAGATATGGTCTTAAACTGCACCAGGGAAGGTTTAGGTTGGACATTAGGAGGAATTTCTTCACAGAAGGGGTGATTAAACATTGGAATGGTCTGCCAAGGGAGGTGGCGGAGTCACCATCCCTGAAGGTGTTTAAGGAAAGACTGGACATGGCATTTAGTGCCATGGTCAAGTTGATATGGTGGTGTTAGATCATAGGTTGGACTTGATAACCTCAGAGGTCTTTTCCAACTTAATTGAGAGTCTGTGGTTCTGTGATTCCTGCCACCCAGCAGATCAGCATTCCTTGGTGTTGTCTGCAAACTGACTGAGGGTGCATTCAAGCCCCTCAACATGCAACATACAAAGCAGAATTTGACCTTTAAAGTACCAGCTGTCCTTACCACTAGCCTAGAAAGTCATAGAAAACTAAATTTTATTTTGTAAAAAAAAAAGTTTTACAGTTAAGAAAACCACCTGCTAAACTGTTATGACTATCTAATTGATATTAGGCATGCCATAGATGGTAAGTAGTTCCCTATGATAATCAAAGGAGGTAGGATTTTTGGAATGGTTCCTCCATTTCTGTAGCACTGAATGGTGCCAATGCTCTCCAAGCTCTGCATACCCTCTGCTAAGCAGAGTTACAGTGGCTAATGAGCAACTGAGGAAAACACTATCTGCTTTCAATACATAAAGCTCTGAACTTGCCTGTGCATGGAGTTCTGTGGTCTCTACTAGTAGAGGGCAAAATCTACAGTTAATATAATTAAATACTCTATTAAAAGACATACACTTGACCTAATTGCATGTTCTATAAGAACCACCTATAAACCAACCTAAAAACTGCCAAGAGCCTTAATTTTGAGTGGCATTATTAGCTTCTCCTATAGTAGAGTTTGGTCTAAATGCCTACCTAATTTAATTCAGTCTGGCCCAGTGAAGCTACTTCAAATCCACCGAATCACTGTTGCTGATTAACAGTGTTATGAGTAGGAGCAGAATCAAGTTTATGAATCTCTAAAACTGTGATTTTTCTCTTGTTGAAATCACTGGGGACACTTCAGTGATGTATTCCCTGATAGCTATTTCTAATGCACTGTAATTAAACAAGGGTTTAAAAGGATCTCTGAATGTTACAGCTTCTTATACTGGCCAGATGATTTAACAGCTCACTGCAGTCTCCTCCATCCATTACTCAGTCACTCTCCCTCCTGTTTTTTTTTTGGTACTGTCACTGGTTCTCATCATCTCCTTACATGAGATACTGTATCTCAGTAGTCTGGAAAAAAAACCTGACATCCCACACTCCAGGGTAGTTTAATACCAGAATAGTGAGTGAAATCCGTTCACAGAAGGACTGATGAGGTGCAGTTTTATGCACGGGAGAGGAAGGTACAGCATGAGGCAAGACAGGTGGAGAAAGTAGAGTTACCCTATATAGAGACAAGGATCTCTTATTCCAGCTCACCTGCTTGTAAATCTCTAGTCTCACATCTGCTATAGAGGTGATTTTGCTGTAGCTACCTCAGAGAAGTTTCCTGTATTCTGAAAAAATGGTAAAGTTTTCACGTATGCATTTTAGGTGACTCCACCCCTTTTCATAGTATATCATCCAGCATAGCTGACTGTACCAAAGTCCTTTAAAAAGTAAGAGAGCAAAGAATGAGACCCAAATTAATCAAATACAATGACACCACATTGCAGCCTTATTCCCACTAACTTTACAATTTATATGGAGTTTTTGTAATGAGAGATCAGATATTAGAACTTCTCATGTGCAGGGTTAAACATGACATCACCTGATTGGATGCACTCCAACTGGGAGCCAGAGGGTGGAGTTGCTAAAGCTGCCCCAGTTACAGAGATTTTGATTATTAAAATAAATTGCTTCTGCACAGATGTTCCATGAAAAACTATCCAGAGCCAAAATGAATATTCTGTGGGTTTTTTATGAGTGATTAGATCGTTTGCAATGCATTAAGAAATTTAAGAAGAATCCCAAGTCTGATATAAAACATCTAGCCTTCTGCTTAGACCCTGACTAAAGTTTACCATCCCTCAAACATAATGTATTGGAATATAACTGGAAGAATTGCTTCAGAATAATATACAGATATATCATATTCTGTTAATATTCACAGAAATTTCCTAGTATTGCTAAATTGACTGATCCCAATAACCATGCGATGTGGGCATCAGCAAAGAAAGCCAAAATTGTTGCCATTGTTTCCTGGGAGTTCTGGACATCCTATCAATATAAATCATTCTTCTTAAATAATATTTTATTCTGCTGATCCCCCTGATATGATAGCTGGGTAACATAGCATTCACCATGATTAAGATTTCTGTGGGCCTGATTCTCTCTTTGAGAACTTCTGTTCTTTGGCCTTTTTGTCACCCAGCAGGCTCTTCAATAATCCTGGTCCACATCTGATGTACTCAAAATCTGCAGTTATCTGTTCCTCTTTGTTTCCTAAATCCAGACTCACTCCACCTTAAAAACTTACAATTTTCATATAAGTCAACTTTACTTCCTCCAACTGTCCTAATTATGTTTTCGACTCTGTATTCCTCATGAAGGGAAGCAGAGGGNCCTTTGGTCTTTTTGTCACCCAGCAGGGTGGTTGGGAACTCAAACAGGCATCCCAGGGAAGTGGTCACAGCACCAAGCCTAGTGGAGTGTTTCAATGATACTCTCAGGCACATGGTGTGACTCTTGGGGATAGTCCTGTTCAGGACTAAGAGTTGGACTTGATGATCCTTGTGGGTCCCTTCCAATTCAGCATATCCTGTGATTCTGCTTTTCTTGATTCTGAATTTCTCAAAAGCTTTGTCATACTATTACAAGAAGAAAAATGCATGGTTATTGTGGTATGCTGGTTTCTAGATGCCACAGTTATNTTTCACCTGGAGGGTGGTTGGGAACTCGAACAGGCTCCCCAGGGAAGTGGTCACAGCACCAAGCCTGCTGGAGTGTTTCGATGATACTCCCAGGCACTTGGGGATAGTCCTGTTCAGGGCTAAGAGTTGGACTTGATGATCCTTGTGGGTCCCTTCCAATTCAGCATATCCTGTGATTCTGCTTTTCTCGATTCTGAATTTCTCAAAAGCTTTGTCATACTATTACAACCAGAAAGATGCATGGTTATTGTGGTATGCTGGTTTCTAAATGCCACAGTTATGATTTGATTCTTATTCTTATTATTCAGATTTTTTATGTCAGATGTTATTCCCTTGTTTGAAAAAATTAACTGATAAGACAAAGCTCAATGAGGGAACTTAGAGTGACAAAGCAACACAATCATTTCACACAGAAGATCAGAGTCCTAGCTGGGTCTAAAACTCAGGTTTCCAAGTTCAGAATATGACCTTACTCATAAGGCAACTCTAGCCACATGTCAATTAATACTTTGTGTGACTCCAAGAGGAACAAATGCAGAGCAAACCAGTTGGTACTGTGGACCTGAATTCCACATTATACATGAGAGTTTTAAAAGAGAAAGGGTTCTTTCATAGTAGCTGTAGTTCAGTACCCTGATGGTTGGCACATTCTGGATATCCTCCAAAAGGAATCCAGTTTTGCAAAGTCAGAAAATGACTTGTGATGTGAGTCACAGCATGAAATGGAAGGACTGTTGGGGGATTCACTTCAAAAGTATGTTATGAATTCTCATTCTTGGTCCAAATAAGCAAATAAAGCAAGTGTTCAAAGTCCATGAGGAATTTCACAAAGACAAAAGCTAAGATCTTTCTTTTCCCTGCCTTGCATACCTGATAAATTGCAACAATATTGGAAAAATACTGAAGATCTATACAGTGATCATATTGTTCACAGCCCTTTTTATTTGATTATTAAATTGTGAAGGTGTTTTAATGTGACTTCACTACTCTTCCTCATCTTATAGTTTATGGGAATTGTGAGAGGAATACATCTTCTGGAACCAAATAGAAGAGACAGATCAGAGAGGTTTTGTGTCATGGCTTAAATAGCAGAACTAGCGTTAGGTTCAGAAATAGACTGGGAGGACAACATATGTTTCTGCTTTTTCTCTCTGGGAAGATTCCAGAGAAGGATCAGATGGTTGAGTTAGCTTTTACTGGGAGTCCTTAAAAGTAGGGAGGAAGCTTGGCTGTTGGGACACTGAGTAGAGCTATCAACATCAGAGCTGAGGTACGGACAGCATACCAAGATAAAAACTAATAGAGGTATGGACAGTGTACCAAGATAAAAACTAATAGAGAGACTCATCTTCCAGTATTTCCTGTTTGGGAGTTTGGGTCTTCTCAAAGCCCATCTTTTAAGTTCCTCTAAAATAACAAAAATCCACAGACTTCCGTCCTGTGAGTCTGACTGTGAAAGATTATTGATTGCTTACCAAATCCTCCTGTAAAGATTATAGCTTGTAGTGTGTAGGATCCTATTAATAAAAGAACATCGTCATAGAGACAAACATTAATAAATGGCTGAGTATATGGTGGGATAAAATAGCCTGTTTTATCTTAGCAACCTGTATGTATAGAGATCCAAAATGAAAATATAGTGAATAAATTTTCTCAACATAAATAAATGTATACACCTGAATGTCTGTAGGGGTTGTGTTGCTTTTTAACATCCAGACAAAATGAACAAAGAAATTTAAAAATATAAAGCAATTTAGCAGTTCATTTGCTGACATGCTGCATTAGCTACATGGCAGAAGTTTTAATTCAGCTTGTTCTAATTTCATCTTTGCTATGCCTTTGAAATATATTAGCACTCCTTTACGTGTTTTCTTAAGCTCTTGTCTAAAAAGCTGAATGTAAATGAAGGGAAAGTAGGTACTTTGATCTTCACTGTTACTGGAAAAAGAATTATACACATTGTCATATCAGCATATGATTTCCTCTTGAATCTACAGGCTTTGCTGATCCGCAGACTGCAATATCAAACCCATCGCAAAGTGGTTTGCATAATGCACTTCACATCTACATGAATGGCTCCATGTCCCAAGTACAAGGTTCTGCAAATGATCCCATCTTTGTAATACACCACGCATTTGTTGACAGGTAGGTTTAATTCTTCTTAGTAAAACTAATTAATTTTGTGGAGTTTTTCTACAGTGTGCTTTTCACCAGCATTTTAATACTGCAAACATGTTACATGCCTTTTCATGCACAGCATTTTCAGACATGTAGTATTGAGCTCTGCTATTATTTGAAAGCACGTGTCATTCTTAACCTGACTCTATGTTCACTGGATTAAATATAACTAGACAAGTTGACAAATGCTTTTATTAACAAGGTAAAAATAGTTCTTCAATGATGTCATAATGATTAATATATACGGATGTGTATGTCAGGAAGTTTGGATCAAAAGTTAGTGACTCATTTTAAAACAACTATAATCAGTTGGAGCAATTCCTTTACATTCTAAATGTCAGGGCTGTTTTATTTCTATTCCATAAGGAAAATCCAAGCCTGCTGTTCATAAATAAGAAAGAAAAAATCTGTGTTTCAGTGTGGCAAACAAAATTATGACTGTTCTTGATGAAAGAGAAGAGTACAGCTGTGCAGAATGAAAGAAAGGAAACAGAAGGATATCATGTTTATTAATAAGAAAGACTAGGGGAGCATAAGTTTTGCTAGAAAGTAGTGAAATTGTTACATTAAGCGCAGCATTCCAAGATTTAATGATGACCTCAAAAATTTCTGTCTTGCTATAATACATGTGAATGGTTTCAAAAAATTTAAACTGGACAGCATTAACACCAAATTCTGATGAATAAAGAGCAAATTAAAAAAAAAATAAAAAAGCTAAGCAAAGGATAGTAAAAACCACACAAACAACACTTGTTCTGGAACAGTTTATATTTTCTTATCAATCTTCTACTTTCTCCCCCTACACTGATTATGACTTGACTGGACAGTAAAAACTACTACCCTGTACAGACTTTTCGGAGTCTTCCACAAGTCTGTATGGTCAGAAACCTACTGACTGAGACTCTGTCTGCATGCAGGTGCTTATTGAGATGAAAACCAAAATGGTTTCTTCATTTGGGTCACTGACGCATGCAGCACAGAAAGGATGTAGATTACAACTTGCAGATGTCATCCTGCACTGAAGTTCCTTAGTTTCAGGCAGTTCACACCAAAACTCTTACATAAAACTTTATCTTATTTAACCAAAAACCTAGTAGATGCAAAAAGACAAAATTGAAGTCAGATTTTTCTCTTCATATATATTTAATGTATAAAAGGAAGGGGAAAAATAATATAGTTTGTATCTATATATATTAAAATATACAATATAATATATATTTATATTAAAATATAAATAAATAACACATACATTAGATATTTAATGAGTTTAATGACTGCATTCTTTACATTTTAAACATCCAGAAATAGGGCATCAAGTCTTAGCAGGTCACCCAGGCATCAGTGGAATGGTGACCTACCTGTTCTCTGCTCCTAATATGGTAGGGCACAATTAGTCTTCCGGAGATGTTAGTTTTGAAACTCTTTTATGTGAAAAGCTTTTCTTCCAAACATTTAAAAAGTTAAACAGCGTAGCTTAGGTGTGATGTAGCATATCCATGCTTTGACTGCTCAGTGGGATGGATGCATGAGGTTTCAAGTGTGGTTACAAATCTCACTTTGGTGATCGGAAGTTAACTTTACAATATCTAAGCTATTAAAAAGGAAATCAATTGAATATTTATTGGAAAAGCACATAGAAGAGAAAGAATTGTGATGCACCATATCAAAAGAATTTTTTTTCTTAGACACTGGCACTTGTATAAGACCCCTCTTATTGCAGAGCTCCCACTTTTTGCAGGGCTTAAGTAACTCCTTGGTCCTCGTGCTGACCCCTCAGTATGAAATTTGACAGAGGAATTTCAGCTGTAGTCATTATGAGTCCCTGGAAATATTTCTCATAACTGTAGTTGTTATCAATTTTAAAAGGCAAAATTATTTGCAAATGACAACCTCATTAAATTGTACTACTATTGAGGAAATAAATCACTGTAAAGGCACTGTGGGGGCAATACAGATATGCATGATGCCACCTCATGCCATCTATGGCAGAAAGAACATTACCAGTGCTACGCAGCTGCTGTCTATATGGGCTTTAGTACACACAGATGTAAAAACTGAGAATAATGTTGCCTTTTGTATAAGTGACAGAAATGCATTTGTATGATTCCAGTTACTTTGGTTACTTAGCAGCCTTATCCATGACAGATTAATCATGCTTTTAGTTATAATTAATAAGTAGGTGACTGATAGGTACATACAGTACATTTTAAAAACCTCTGTTCCTCTCCTACATAGACTTTAAATCATAAGGGCTGAAAAGAAGTTATTTTCTGAGAGTCAAACAAGAATACAAAGAGTGGTGGAAATGGGAGAAACAGTTTCCAGAGCAGCAGAAGCACATTTTATCAACTTTTCTCATTTGGGCAAAACACTTTTGAGCTGATTGCTATCACTATATTGGGCCAATGGGCTTTTTACTGACTTTTCAATTGTATCTTCTGACAAGGACAGCATCTTTTTCCACGTTCCTTGGTGAGAACATGGAGAGTTGCAAGATGGGGTTTTACTGGCAAAGTGTGTAAAAAGACTGGACACCAACAACCACAGTTCTGCTGGGATTGCAAATTCAGGGAAGAACAGCTCTGTGTCAAGAAATAAAGAACAGTCCAGCACTTTGAGCATCCATGTAGGATCCAAAAGAGGAATTTCCTCACTCCACTGCAAATTCTTTGGGTGAAAGTGAGCATGCAACTTGCTGTCCCGTACTTTGATCCCATGGAGATGTGTTTCCTTCCCATTGATTTCAATGAGACTTTTGAGGAGCTGTGGATCTGAGCTTCAGTTAACTCATCCGTGCAGTGGGTGATATTAGATGCCTACGCAAAAGGGATGCTGTCAGGGTAAATGCATTAATGACTGTGAAATGCTCAGTTACAACCATAATAGGAGTGATAGAACTAAGGCAATAGATCATAGGAACTGATTTTGCATGGAAACATATGGTACAGAGGAGGATAAACAAGTGTATACGGAGTCTGCTGACAGGTGTGAGCCAAATGTTAGGAGCTGCTTTCCAAACTGAGCAACAGTCAGCCTACCATCTGCTGTCCTTCAGCCTTTCCTGCCTGGTCCTGAGCAAAAAAGAAGGAACGATGGACAAAGTAGAGGTGAAATTTAGATCACTCAGGTGAAAAGAAAAGCATCAGCTTACAAACACTTCCCTTTTTTTTAGGTCATTCCCTCTCAGCAATGCAGAAGTATGAAAACACCCAGGCAACAGCTTTCTTAGCAATGATTAATCAGGCTCCTTGACTTGTTATTTGACAGCTAGAAGACCTAGGGATCAAATCTCTGTGCTTGGTTAAAATTGCTGACCACCCTGAAAATTACTAATTTTCAATTGAATGGCTCTAAAAAAAAAAGAAAAAAGATGCAACAAAATATACATTTAGCAAAAACAAGAGCTTTTTTAGCATTCTGAAGCATTTCTCTTAATTGCAAATCTCTTTACTATTCAGATATGCTTTACAGTCAGCACAAGGGAATAACAAGGGAGGAGTCAACCCACTCAAGCTGGAAGGAGCAGCTGCACAGGCAGTGAAAGCAAGGGCCCACAGTCCCACTTGAGCTCACTGGGGTGTTTTCTGTGCTCTGAAAAGGAACTCTTTGCTCTGTGCTGAATCTTTCAGACCCTCTGTCTCTACAGCCACATAGTATCTCCATCTGTTCTCCCTGCATTTCTGCCCTTTGAATGTTTCTTTCATCTTTCTTCTCATTTGTTTCATACTTCTACTCTTCTTGATTTCCCAACAATTTCCCCCAGAAAAGCAATAGCAATGGGGAATATAAGCTGGCATACAACTTTATAGCTGTACAGCAATTAATGCCATAGGGCCTCAGTTCTCATCTCGTTTCTAAATTCTGCAGCATTAGGCAGGGTTTATTACAATAATGTGGATGACTTCCAAAGGTCCTGGTTTTAGAACAAACCATTTAGAACTAATTTTCTGGAGAAACCCAATAGTGTGTAGGATTTCATTCTCTGGCATCTCTAAAGTCTAGTATTTGTTAGACTATTTGCATATTGTACTACAGCTAGACCCAGATTGTCAATACTAGTGATGTCACCATTACAAGACCTGTTTTCTCCAGCTTTCATGAGTAACTGCACAGCTCAGAATAGTGCTGTAACCATCATTTTTTTAACTCAATACTCTGCCCAGGTGTACTTCTCTGTCCATACCCTTCTACTTTTTCTTTGCTCTCTTCACATCAGATCAGCTGGCCTCTGATGTGAAGGTCCTCCACTGCCCATCCCCAAATAATTTCTTCTTCATTGTGAGGAACTCACCCCTCCAAAATGTTCAGTATACCAATCTCCATTGTAAATCTGTTTGGTATTCAGATAAGTCACTCCATGTTTCTCCTGGCTGAGCATTGTTCACCCTGTGCACCCACAGATTCAGTCACTGTTTTTCCTTTCAACACAACATTTGAAAAAAAGCTCAGATGCTAGTGAGCTGAAACATTCACTTTGTAGGTGGACTACTGCAGTCCCACTACATGGGTGCCTAGTCCTTTTTCTATCTTTTTACATCTATCTGTTGTCCCTTGTCCTTTGTTTATGTCATATGCTCTGACACTAAGGGATTGTCTCACTGTGCTGGTCTGTGTGGCACGTGGCGTATTCTTTGCCTCTGACTGTGGCTCTTAGGTGTCAAAGCAACATGAGCAACAGGAGATGGCAATTGTTTCACTTAAAATTGTATGATGTGGCAATGACAGGGCACAGCTGTACATCCATACTCTGATCTTGTTGCTTCAGTTACTGTTTTGCTTGCTATCACATAGGACTGATTTCTCGCTTCAAAGAAACAAAACCTTCAGGGGTGGGAGGTGTGTATGTGTATTTGTGTGTGTTTACATGCACTCTGCTAAAAGTAATCCAAGCCAAGGGTAAGGTCACACAGGGAATGGAGACACTCATTTACAGCCACTGATATACGTGCACACTTCCAAGTAGGTGCTGAAGAAACTCTCCTACGCATCAGCTTCAGAGCCCAATGATAAAGTCAAAAATTCTGCCTAATCAAAGCAAATATCTCTGTGCTATGCAGTAACATCAGCTGCCACAGACTCCTATGCAGAATGCTAAAATAACCCCTTCTGCTTCAGAGGCAGGCTGGAGCTGGGAGCTTGGGAAATGCCAGATTCTGGATTATCTGGGAATTTAACAATAAAATGCTCACATTGCTTATCAGTAAAGTGCTAAACTGAAAAGCATGTATAGAGAAATCTGATTAAAAAAAAATTAGAATCCAAAATCTACACATCCTGATGCAACACCCCATTCCCTAAGCCAACTTTATGGACACTTTCAGTCCCTGTGGACTCAATATACTCACCACCCAATATGCCCACCACTCAATATAGTCAGACCAGTCCCTTCTTCCACTAAGGGAAAAAAAACCCAAAAAACCACCAAAACCAAGAAAAAAATCCTATTCTGATAAAAGTGATTTTGTTGGAAAAATCACTTTAACAAGAGGAAATTTTATTTTTCACCCCCATGAAATGTCAAAATAAAACCTCCTTATTTTTAGCCTGTTTTTGAAACAGATAGTTTTTGTTTTCTCTTAAATGTCATCTCAGGGTTTTTAAACCAAAATATGGCATGAGAAAAAACCAAGTTGTTCTATTGTTTTGAAATGTTGACAGAAAACAGGAACTTATTCTAGCAGTTAAAAACTATTTACTTCAAGAATTTGGAACATTTGGAGAGAAGGCATTCAAAAAGAATCATCAGAAACTCTTGTAAAAAAACATTGTGTTTCCAGACTTGTATAATATATAAAATAAGAATAATTCCTTATCCTAAACTATCTCCTGTGGGAGACAATATAGATAGAGCATGAGGCCAAGGAATTATTTTCTTCATTTGGTATATAAAAATGAGAGACACCAACACATGTAACTGAGGTGCTGAGATGAAGATTGTAATACAATGATAAATCAACACATAATAAAACAGTGTAAAAATGGAGAACTCACTGCATAAACACTAAGTGTATGATTGATTTTATTCCTTGATATGGACACAGCACGGCTCACCACTTTTTGAGGTATGTTTACAAAAAAATGACACAATCTGAAAGTAATCTTTTTTCTGGAGCTGAATGAATTATGGCTTGGAGCCACTTGAATTCTGTTGGACAAAGGCAGGTCGAGAGGTTGCCATAAGCAATATACCTCCTCCTACAATAACAGTGATTCCACAGGGCTTCTGTATCATGCCAGCTCAGGATCTTACAGGCTGTGCCCAGCCCTGTATGCTCCCAAGTGCCTGGGTAAAGGCAGTAGATGAGATGAAGTCACCTTCATAATTGTCCCTGGTATGACGGTGAAATTCAGTCAAAGTCATCCCACTCAGTGAAACCATGAACATCACTGAGCTACTGCTATGCCAAGGGGTGAGAAAGTAGAGCTTTCAAGAGCAAAGCCCCTGGGATTTTCTCCTGAACTAGAGATGTTTTTGCTCCATTTCCAGGACAGACCTGAGATAGTGGTATGTAGAAGGACAGCCTCTAATGCTTCCAAATACTACTGTACCTCCTAAAAACGTTTGCATTTTGCTAATATATCATTTGATATTTTCCAACTGAGTGAAATATTGTGGAGCTGGTGGGAGCTACAGTCATTTCTTACTCAGGATACATATCCATAAAATTTAGGTTTCCTTTGGAATTAAACATCTAGATTATTAAGTGCTACTGCACAGGAAAAAAAAAAGAACCATATTCATGGTCTGACATGGCAGATGTGGGAGCAGTTGGTACTGTATGACTTTAATGGGACTGTATGCATATGATGAATGCACGTAAGACGGATAAAGAGGGGAAAAAAACATTTCAGAAAGAGACAGGGAAGGCAGCAGGAAGTCGAGGACAGAAGTGTGATAATTGTGGAGCAGTTGCACATTACCCAAAGAAGTCCCCAGAAACAATTTTGTCTGTAGGGCTATGAATAGGCAGAAACACTGTGTAGGAGTTTACCTAGGCCCTCTGGCCCCATAGAGCTCTCTTGTCATGTGGCACCTGGGTGAATGAGGGAAGCAGCATTGGAGCTGATGACCTGCTTACACCTTAAGTACCTATTAACATGCAGGTCTGCATCAGAGTCACAGCTGGTGGAGCTGCTGATTTATCCCTCTAAAGAAACATTGTCTAAGATATGCTCTTCTCGAGCTACAATGCAGACATCTCCAACTGAGCCTCACTTGCAGTCAGTAAGACTATAGTCAAGTAGTTCACAGAATCATAAAATGCTTTGGGTTGGAAGGGACCTAAAAGATCACCCTGTTCCAACCCCCCGCCACGGGAAGGGCTGTCTCCCACTGTTGACTAGCAGCCAGCTAAGATACGAACATCTCTGCTGAAGAACCCTTTTGTCTTTTGATTATATGGGTCCACTCAAAATACTTCTTTCTATCTCTGCACAACACCTAGCATAGGGTTTGTTTAAACTCAAGTTCAGAAATTGCTATAATACAAATACTCATGACACATGTAATGCTTAAGGTGTGTGTGTGGGGGGGGGGTTGTTACCCATTACTTGCAATAAGCCCAAAACTGGGAAAGTTATCTCCCCACCTCCAAAGCTCTTGCATATTACATGGCTCCTCCTGGAAAGAGAGGTCTGATCAGCATGCACATCTACATCCCACCAGCAGGATCTGTGGCACAGCTGCAAGGTAGCTCAGCTCTCACTCTTCCCTGAAGCTTAACAAAATCACCTCATTACAGCTGCTTTCAGGTCACAGAAAGCAGCTCTTCTATCAGGAGAGGCATCAGAGGAATAAAACTGCTCTCCATCAGAGTGTTTCATATGAGTGTGGGCCAAGAATGACTTTGGTCACAAGCTTTATTGGCACACATAAACTCCTACAAGTATGAGATACAGAGCAGATAAGTACTGAGGGTTGTACTCGAGAATGTAAGTTTTTATAAAGGAAGTTTCTACATTTTTAAATTTTGTTTCCCCTTGGGGATGTCTACAAATGTGCAGGAAGATACATGCTCCCTCTGTCACCCCAAGGTCTCTGTTGGCAGTGAGCTGGAGCTGCTAACCTTTCCCTCCTAGCCTCTCAAGCTTTGCAGCCTGTTAACCAGAGCTACTCAGCTTGTTTGATGGAGCTGACTCACTCAAAGTGGGCTCAGTATGTGGGCAGAGTGAGTTCACATCTACTGCAAAATACCACATAAATATATCCATGGAAAGCAGAGTGTAAGTGGGAAGGTTGGGGTGTTGCTGAGAAACACATCTCCCCAGTATCTCTCTCTCTCCTTTGATATCGCTGTGTCTGGGGTTGAAAGGAAAATCATACATCAAGATACTGAGCTGGACTCTAACATCTATTTCAGTAAGCCTATGCAGTTCCTGCTACTGTAATTGCAAAGCACCAAAAGGGATACAAGAACAGCCTTGAAGAGTCACAACACAGACCATATAGCCTATACCATGGCTAGAGTGGTGGCCAGAAGCAAAAGCAAAGGTGTATAGGTTTAGAGCATCTCTCCTCCAGTGGACAGAGAGGTAACTATATAGTACACTGCATCTAAAGTAGCCCACATTTATTTAAATAAGTCCTCTGGATATTCATAGATAAACCATACAGAATCAGAGAGAGGGAGAAATAAGGACAAGGATCAGTGTCTGGAGATAAATATACTTTTTATTGATTAAGCATGCATAAAACTTGCATATAGTGCTGCTGCTCCACCTGGCTTTAGAGGAAAGATAGGAGAAAGGTTAAACAGACACCTTCTGTATTATATGTGAAATACAGCAGTTGGCATTCCAATAATGACATGGCCTTCCATGTCATTATTCAGGCTAGATGTTTGTAATGACACATTCTGCTCTTATAAATCAATAATATAGGAGGTTCAGTTCAAATAGTGCCATTTAAAGCGCAGGTTTCATATCAGTCTTATTGCAAGATTTTAGATCAGCCAACACAATTACAGAATACATCACTTTGTACACTTCATATTTTGCAAGCGATTAGTGGTTTTTAAAAGAAAAGGATACACTGCCCTGAAACTTCACAAGAGCTGCATGGTTAGTCTTCACCTATTCTTTTAATGCTGGAGGAGGAGAAATCTCCCTACAGCACAGCGATCAAGATGAGCTCTGATGTAGACAGCTAGCATTTCCTTCCTTCAACACTTCTGCAATAATAGCTGATGTAATTGCTCAAATTGTAAAAAATCACAAGAAAATATGGTGTTTTTCTCACCCACATGTAGCTACCTCCTATTCATCAAAAGAAATTAATCATTTCACTACCATAAATGTGATTTGTATATTACCTGCCCTTGTGAACCTCAATAATGACAATCTTTAAGTCTCAAAAGAATTGAATTACAGAGCACAGGAGTGGGCCCCATAGTGTCAGTTCAGCTACCTCCACAGCAGTCCATATTAATCTGCTCATTATCTTTCTCTTCAGGAGAAACTAGTCATTAAACTTGGGAGCAGCTGGCATTTGTTCTATCTCCTGCTTCAAATGATGTTTTTCTGTTAGCTGCAAACCATGGTAACAATGAACCTCAGAAATTTGACACAGGATGTACATTCCAGCAAATGTTAATTTCTGGTTTTGATGCAGCACACAGTTGTATTTGTATTTCCTTATTTACAAAGCACACAGTACACACCATCATGTCTTACCTATAACTTGAGTTTTTCAGTGTTGGACAGTATTGGAGACCTACATCTGAATGAGAAACAAATATTTCTAGCCAAACATTGCTCTGGTTTGACAGCAAGGGGTGAAACAACACGTGATGACAGCTACTTAAGGAACAGGAATTTCTCTCCTGCACCTCAGAAAAGTCATTGACAACTTTCTTTGGTGTTAACAAAGGCTGGCTTGACTAAGAAAAGCAGTAGGGTTTGGAGCAGATATCTGACAGAATTTCAGCACAGCTAATTCTCATTTAAACTCATTTCTTTCCAGCAGAGGTGCAGAATAAGCTTCCACAGGAATTATATTGCTTTGTAAATACCTGGGTTATATTAAGGCAACACCTAATTCCAAGCTAGAGAATATGGACATCCCTCTGCACAGATTCCTACATTTTTTCCAACACTCGGCTCTTGTCTTTAGTGTCATGCTTAGCTTATCCTTTTTCTCCTTCTCAGTAAAAATAAAGCTCTTTACGTTGTAATCTAACAGCAACTGATCAAACATAAGTTGGGCTCAGTACTTTCTGTTTCATCCTACACAGTTTTCTGAAAAGGCAAAAAAAAATATTCCTGTAAGGCTCATTTACTGGGAAAGTAGGTTACAAGATTGCCCAGCTTATTAGGTTTTGTGGCATGGGAGCTGTGACCCAGACTTATATGCAACAGAGTTGAAGCGCCAGGTAGCTATGAGCTTCCTGAGAAAGGTTGAGCACTTTGCACTGAGACTGAAGGAAATCAGGGCAGTAAATAGGGAACAGAACTGCAGGACTTGAGCAACACTCTCTGAGAGTGGAGCCATATTTGGTCCTACAACACCATCAGTGATCTCTGATCACCAGCAGTGATCCTGAGCAGTGCTCAGGATTTTATCTGAATCCTCTGCAGGAATCCAGTGCTTGAACAGCTTCTTTTCTCAATAGAGGCTTGAGAAGCTGCTGACTTTCTTCATTCTAGAAGAGAAACACTTGGAGCACTACATGATTATGGGAGTAATGACTGGAAGCTACATAGCCCTCTGCACTCAAATTAGCATGCAAAGCAGCAATGAGAGATCCAACTGCATCTTCTCCAAATGGTTATGGATATTCAAGTTGTTTGATATAAAAAGTAGAAGTTTCAGATGGAAAGCCTTAAGACAATCCTATAGACATGTTGAGAGTCTTTTATATGTAAGAGGGAAAACTGCTTACATTGGCAGAGGGAATATTAAAAATATCTCATAAACAGCATGGAGCTGTGTCAGGGGAAGTTTCAGCTGCAAAAGGAGAAACTCAGGAAAAGGTTCCTTAGGTTAAAGAAAGTGTCTTCACCCAGAGGGTGGTTAGGCACTGGAACAGGCTCCCAGGGAGTGGTCACAGCACCAAGCCTAATAGAGTTTGAGAAGCATTTGAACAAACGCTCTCAGGCACATGGTGTGACTCTTGGGGTTGTCCTGTGCAGGGCCAGGAGCTGGACTTGATGATCCTTGTGGCTCCCTTCCAACTCAGGATATTTTATGATTCTATGAACTCAGCAGCTGCAGTAACCTTGAGGCTTTCAACTAAGTGGGACATAGGCAAAGAGAGTGGCATTAATTGTCTCAGATGGGATTGATTGTGTGGGACTACAACTTTGCCAGCTCCATCCCCATTGTTTTCTTTGTCTGACAATTTCCAAGCATGCAGTTTGTATAGTGAAAACAAAGGAGATGGAATGCTTGTAGCGAGATGGTGAAGCAGAGCAGTGCCAAGATCCTCAGGTATCACATGGCTGCCCAAATCTCTAGGTATTTTTGCCTTGCTCAGAGAATGGTCCTTTAGGAGACAACCTGCAGCCAGTATCAACCTTGCTGAATAAGTAAGGGGCTTCATGTCACCTGCATGTTGCCCCTCAGTGTTGTAGGTGGTCTATTCCTCTCTAGCTCACAGAAAAAAATCCCACTTTTGATTCAGAAGATGAAGTAAATTGAAAAAATAAGTAGGCCACACCTTTCTTGTAAATGAATATTCATATTTCAGAGGCATATAATTGAACTACCTCCGAATATATGCTCTGAGAAAAAAATCAGAAGCACAACATTATATGAGGGAACAGCTCCACCAGGTTAAATACCCTTTTTTATCTGTTTTGCGCAAGTCTGTGTTTAAAGTTTTAGGGCTTGACAAATCTAGAAGCCCAAAGCTGGTATAGCTACCACAGCTCCACCTTCTTGGGTCCAGGCAGCAATGAGGCTGAGCATGTATTCCCAATCGGCACACACGGACACAATAGGCATATATATGCATGTGCACACATGTTTGAACATGCAACTTTCACACAAATTCTAATCACACCAACAGCCTCATCCTCTTTACCTCTTTGACTGACCAGAATGAGAGCCTGTTATGGGAAAATATAGAGCAATGTACACATTAAAAGTCTGGATTCCCCAGTAACTGGCCTTAGGTACCCAGTGTACCCATTAACTGGATCACCTGATCTCCAGCTGTCTCACCCACAGGCAGACACACACATGCCTGAAGAAAGAGGTCTGTTCAGTAGCTCATCCAGGGACTGGCATAGAAGAAACTTGACCAAGGTCCTGCAAGGGTCTGTGGAAGAGGTGCTGCATGCTGTAGCTTGGAATTGATAATGGTAGACCCTGGATGTTCCACAGCAGCTGGGACTACACACAGAGTAGGCACTGTAACCCAGGGCCATCCTCATCAGTGATTCACCAGCAAGGGACACAGCCTCAGAGGTCTTGGATGGGTTTTCACTGTAATTGAGGGCAGCATCTTAATTTTTAATCAGACACTTGCATTATGACAGTGTAATTAGTTTACAACCTGCCTGAGAGTCCCTGTAGTGTTTTTAGCCACCTTTAAACAAAAAGCAAAGAAAAGAATACTGCAATATAACTGTATACATTGGCAAATAGTACAGCGTCTTGACTTTACAACCTCAGCATCAGCAGCTCTTCCAGGACTGAAGCACTGATGTTTGTCCCAAGTGCTTGGGATGGGAATTACCTGAGGTGACTTTGCAATACCAGCTGACTACTGCCAGCTTTTAAAGTGATGACTACTGTGTAATCACAGTCCTTGGGCTGGCATTTCAGCTTTCCTCAATTTGTTTCCTTTTCCTTTTCTTTCCAAATGCAAATACACATTGCTTGCCAGATTTCCACAGAATGTCAGATCTCATGATACTGAAATAAATTGTATAAATGAGCTTCAAGCAACAATGTTCTGTCTTCCTTCTGCCATAGTCAGTCTGATCTAGCCTGTCTCACAACTCCAGATGAGGAATGAAAGTTTTGATATCAAACCTGACACAACTAGTGACAGGTCTTCAGATTTGAATGCAATAAAGTTATTAGTGGCTTATGAAGTGGCTGTCTAGCAGCTGAATGATTAGTCCTGAGTGCAGGCTTAGCTGAGGCATGGCTTTATCAGGTTAATGAGAAGCAAAAGGCACAGTTTCATTGTTGCTTTAAGTCAGCTTAAAATGGTACATAGGTTAGGAAGAAGAAAAACTCCTGCTCAGCAATTAGTGCAAACCAGAGGTGTCACCTCTGTTCCTCTCTTGTCCTGGTACTGGCCGTTGTGTAAAAGCATAATGAATCAGGCCCATCACTTTGTCTTACCTCAGATATCCCAGAACAAATGAAAACATATGAGATTTTTGGTTTGAAACCAAATTAGTTCCTTAATCCTGCTTATGTCACGGTTGTGCAAATGCTTACAAGGAAAGTGAGGACAAGAAAGCCAGAGGCAGGAGGAAAACTGTACTTTGTCCTCTCTGGTGCTATGGATCCAGTGATCATGAACTTTCACCTTAAGGGGACTGTAGTCCTCCCACTGGGCATACCTGCAGTGTGACATGTTCCTGGTTGTGTGGCAGAATCACATAGAACTACTAAACCCTCTTCCTCCCCCTTTCTCTCTGTCCAGTTGTCCTCAATTGCAAGGTAAAACACACTGGATTAAACTTCTATTAAACCTTAGTGAAGGGATAGTTAGGTTTACACTATGAGTCAGTGTCTGTGAGGTGGCTCAATACAAGGAAATCTTTAGTAACAGATATTTACGATCTGTTTTCTTCTCTTATATTCAATCAGTGTACCTCTGCTCACAGCTGTGGAAGCACACTGTTGTGAAAAAGCCCTTAGAATGGACGCTTTGCAAATGATAAAGAAAATTCCTACTCTTACTGTTTTACCCTACTTTTTCTAGATTTTAAGTTTTCCTTCCTGCAGGCAGCATCTTTTTTCAGAGTGCACAACTCTATCTGGAACAGTATGAAGAAATCCAGCCTATATACTGCTATGTTTTTATACTCTGCTTGATATTTCCCACCGGCAACATAAACCCATTTATTTCTTGACTCATCCTTTCATTAGCTATAATCCCACTGCATATATTATTCACAAAATTATATGAATTCAGAAATATATATTGGTGGCCATTTTTTAATCATCCTCAAATCAATCCTATTTTCCCACCAGTCTTTAAATCAAGGTAGGTTTGTTTGTTTGGGGTTTTTTTAATTAATTTTCTGCTAAGGCTCATTTCATTTCATTTTGGATAACCTGGTATGTACAGAGCAGGACCAGGAAAATATTTGAGTCTATTTATATGCAATTAAATGGAAGTGATATATCTCTCTTTTATAGATGGCTTTAATTTTCTCTGTAAAAGCACTGTACCACACAAAAACTTTTTGTAAAAGCAAAGTATATTTCCCCTGAATGAAACTTCAAACTGCCAAAGCATCAACATACCCAGTGGGCGTCTTTATTACTCTTTACCACATACCAGTTCTCTGGACTGATTAGAGCTGGTACACACAAGTATTAAGCTGATCAACAGTTACAATGACCTGTATACAGATGTACAGCAAAAAATTTAAATAAAATTGAGACTCTGTGCTTTGCAATAGTATAATTTAACTCCAATAGGTACCATAGTTTGGTAGGTACAAGCTGGCCCCATAGCTGAGGTCCCACTCCACTGCAGCATGTATAGTATGATTTTAGGCGAGCAATTTGTGCTCTGTGCCTATTTTCTCTAGAGTAAAATAAGGCCTGTAAGACTCTCTAAAATTTCTCCAATATGCAGGAAGAATATTCTTTGCCTTTATGATTTGTTAGGAGTCCTTCTGACCGGATGATCTCCCTTGGATGTTTCTGCATCAAGCATGTGGCTTTTGACTGAATCAGATGGTTTAAGTGGTAGTGAATTTATCATGTCCCCGGATCAATTTTTCCCATGTTTAAATACAAAGCCTAAGCCTTATTTTAGTCTACATTTGCCTAAATCCAACCCATTGTACAATATTAAAATTCTACTTCTTACCACAAAAATAATCTTTGCACAGAGGATTGATTATCATAATCTAGTAATTACTTTAATATTACTTTAATACACCCACTACAAAATAATTTCTATTTTGGAAGTACAATTTAGAAAGACTGAGCTTCTTTGAGCACCAAATGTGAGACAGGGCATCTTTCAAAATTTAAATTAGTCTCCTATCTCTTTCAGTTCCTTGGCCTCTTATTTGAGATATTCGATTTGGGCACTTTGATTTCTTTAAGAAAAGGAAGAAGTCTTCCAGATGAAAACAGTCTTTGCCCTAATCTAGATAGAATTCTTTTTAATCTGCCCAAGGCCTTTAAAGCTATCTCTTCCAAATCACTTTTCTTGCTACTGAAGAAATACAAAGGGCATTAGGGCCATCAGGAAACTAATCTCTACTTAATTTAGTTAATTTTTACTTCCTAAGCTTTGATTGCCTGTGACCCTTCTAGCTAGAGCTGTTACCCTGGAGGTTTTATGGTTTATATATGGTTTTTTTCTGCTAATCCCAGTTTGAGTTCTCTCCCTTTCCATTGTTCAAATAAAATTCCTCACAACTTTTGGTTAGCTCTCCTTTTCTTTATCCCGCCTCATCTTCCCCACCATGCTCACATTCCATCTGCTCTCTTTAGCACTGCGAATATCTCCCAAGTGATGCCAGTCTAGCTGGAATTGCAATGCTAAAAAAGTTTCAGTCGCTAGAAAACATCACTTCCACCTATACAAATTAGCTACATTTATCTGTTGCTTTCTTTGTCTACATGCTGGGGAAGAAAGTAACCAGCCAGTCTTCCGTAGGAGCCAGACAGATTTCTCTCATTCTCACTGAACTTCTGTCCAGTAGTTTTTTTGTACAGAATTAGTATGGAAAATGGATATAGCAGAGCCCTGATCTGAGTCTTTAGATGTCTTTTTTGTTACCCCTAGTGAAATTATGTGAAGACAGGGAGGTGACACAGAATAAAATGGCCCTTAAGATGTCCTTTAATTCATGGTTGTGCTTTGTTAGGATCTCTCAGATCTAGGGAAGGTGGTAGAGGCTCGTATGAAGAGAACATAAGAGCAGTGGTTTGCCAAGATAGCCAACAATTGCAGGGAGTTCAAGTCTCCTGCTGTGCCATAAACCTGACTTTTCTACCAGGAATTTTGTCACTCCACAAAGGGACCAACTAATTACGTCAGCATTTTGTCTCTCTGCATGTAGCTTTAGTTCTGTAGCCCTAAGCTCTTCCAAGATTGTAGCTACTGAGAAAAGAATAGGAAACAAGTCCACATTTTTCAAAATACTAAAAGGAAATAACTTACATTGCTGCTTTTAAGGAAGAAAAGAAAAATTTATGTCTACTGTAAGTGTATCAACATCTGACGATGGAAGCACTGATTTCCCTCTGTCATGGAAGTGACACGCCTCTTACTGGATAAAACAACTGTGTCTCTAGACCAAGGCACATGGAAGAATTGCCAGTGATCCATTGTAGCTGCTCAGATGTGACCTCTCTGCCTATAGGAAAGTATAGCACTGCATGAAGGAGAAAATATTTGATGCTAACTGCCTTAAGTGTAGACAGGCCTGGACAAAGCACCTTATTTAAAGGAAAAAAGTATCCTACAATGTATGATTCAATGGTCAGAGTACTCAGAAACAAAAGACAGTGTGATTGTTTTCTCCAGATATACTTTTTTTTTGGCCCAAATCTTTTCGGTTAAGACAAATCCCCAAGGACAGGATCATCATGCCAATATCACTACCTGACTGACAGCAAAAGCCATAGGTTACTTCAAGATTTCAGTTTTCCTTAAAAGTGTATGAAAGGAGTTAACAGTCTTGGCTGGGGAGTCATAAAATGACTCTGATATGAAATGGCTTATGGTGCCCAACAAGAACTATTTGTACTTCATCAACAGAAATACTGCTTAAATTGTGCCCTCTCCATGGACTTTTCTCCCCAGCTGAATGCAATTGGGAGTTTTGTTTTTCTACTAAGCTCAGAAACTGTTCTTGAAAAGCAAGGGTAAGATTCCTCTTGCATAACTTTTCTTACAAAATATGAGCAAGGCAAGAAAATGGCAGTGGCCCCATTAAAAGCAGATGAAGATGTAAAAAATACTACTGATATACTAAATCTGTCAGTTTTCTCAAGTAAAATTAAAAAAAAACCCCACAAACATCCTCCTGAAAATACAGAGCATCATGCATTATCTTGCCAAGAAAAAAAATGTGTTTTGAGTCCATCTTACTTAACAAGCTGGGAATAAGCCTTTAAGTTGAAATAACAAATGCAACTTCACCCAATCACTTTATTATCAAGCAAAGTAAGATCCTAATCTTCCAAAGCATCAACCCCCCTGCCCCAAGCACAATATAAATGCACGGGACAGAGTAATGGAAAATGTGACTCTTAAAGCCTTAAAGGATGTTCCTGAGATTTCTACGGTGGCATACAGATATGTTTGATGAAACAGATTGCAGTCAAGATGATATGGTTTTATGCTGGCTAGCAGAGAGAACTGCTCCCAAACAACTCAGTGAATTCTGCAATGTTTCTTGTGCATCAGCACACCTCATCATGTAAGCACAATGTCTTATGTAAATGTAAAGATCAGCTGCGAGAGCAGACAATTCAGTGCTCCTGTTACTGCTACAAAAAGCTTGATACCTAATGTGGGAACCACACTGTAAATGAAGGAATCCAAAAGAAGGAATCCAAAAGTACATACGTTCATTTCCATGGAAATGCTTTGCATTTGCATTATGCTTAAAAGATTACTGGCCTAAGGATTTTTATTGAAAGCACTTATGCAACAGCAACACTTAACTCATGCAGAGATGATGATGCATTTCAGGGCATGTCATGCAAAGCTATTTCAGGCGAATGACGACTTTTAGCTCTGAATCTTGTGTTCATCAGCGCTCCGGATTTTCGGAATGTGACTGCTCAGCATTTTCTAAAAATCAGGCCCCAGGAAGTACCTCAGATTGAGCATCCCAAAGTTAGGGTATGGATCACCACCAGACTTTAAAAACCTGATACAACTCCTATCTCTGCCGCCTTCTTAAATTATTACCATGTTCCCACAACCAAAGTATCTTCATACCTCTAACAACCCTATGCTGCAGAGAAGAGCTATCTCAGCTCCCATCTGCAACTGTTGGGAAAATAAGGCACTAATAGTTAGAATACCTTACCCAAGGCATGAGTAAAAGCCAGGCAGGGAAAAGATTGGAGTATACTCCCCCACATACCACCCCTCCTCAAGCTAAATTACTCCTTTATAGTCTATGTGTTTTTAATGATTAAATATTAATTTCTTCATTATGTTCTCCAAAGATTACAGAGTTTCTGTTCAAACTTTCTTGTGATAACTGCAGCTGAAGCCTTGATACTGTTTAAATTTATCCATCTGAAAGCTTCAGCTAAACATTACTCAAATGAGAGCTTTTCTACACAGAAATTAACTGAAGAAGAGAGCCACAAATACAGATTTTAGTCAAAAGTAATACCTCCATTGTTACGACTTGACAAGGTGTACGATCATAGTAATGTTTTCATAAATTAAATTTTTTGAGTCTAAAAAAAAGAACGAAAATTTTGGCCCTATCTCTATTTTGATGAATATGAGAGGGCTTTAATGTGTTGGGGTATGCATAAAAACTCTTGCCTTTGTGCCCCAAAACAAGAGTAAAATCTACCAGCAGAACCCTTGGATAACTTGCAGAGATCCTGATACTCCTGGACACATGCATTTATAGTCTGTGTTTCTGAGATAACTTGAGTCCCTGAACAATCAGTTACTAATTAGAAGTTCATGTCCTCCAGTCAGTGGCCAACGCTGGGGAGGAGTAACAGTTGAGCTAAGATATGAATTAAAGTGCAATTTACTTATCTCTTTAGACCATTTCTATCCCTCATAACTGATAAACTAATCCTGAGCTTGATGTTGATACTCACCTCCTACCAATATCTTCTGATTGAGTATTGGGTCTTCTTTCTTCATTTAAAAGATAACTGCATCTGGTTGCCCTGCACCATTCTTCCACCTCCCCTATTCCAACCTGGCACATTCAGGTGAACAAACATAAAGGGATCAGGCAAGAATTTGAGGATTGAAAGAAAGAGAAGAGTTGAGCAGAAAAAGCTCAGACACAGGAAGGAGAACTGAGGGTGTTCTGGAAGGTTCTTAATTTTGCTTTCCAAACACATCTAGTAGTTGACTTGAAAATGTCAATAGGAACTCTTCCCATACTGCAGCCTTTATGTTTTCTGCCTTCAAGCTGAAAAGCAGACATACAGCCCTGCTCTGACACACAGAATATGGGAGAGACTTCGCAAGAGAAAAATGGAAAGTAGCAGCTGAGGATGGAGATAAGGGTAACAGCTTCTATTGAGTTTACATGATGAGGTTTTGGTGGTTAGGGGGCTACAGGCATGCCTTCTGTCAGAAGGTGCCAGACACTCTCCCCATGTTGGACAGTGCTTATTCCAGCTGGCTGCAAGATAGATAGCTTGTTCCAGCTGGCTGCTGCTGGTCAAAGCTGAGCCCACCAGTGACCTTAGTAGACCTCTGGGATCACATATTTAAGAAGAGGGTAAAAGAAGCTGCCTGACAGTGTTGGGATAGAGGAGCGAGTTAAACAAGAGTGCAGACACTAAGGTCAGTGAAGAAGCTAATTCTGGAGAAAGACACTTTACTGACAATCGACCTGTCAAGTTTTTGGACTCAGATAGCTTATACCTTCTACCTCAGGTGTTTCCACTGCCTAGGTGATGTCCAACCAGCCTTGGTGCGACCACACTTTAACACAGGCATGAAAATCATTGGTAAGAAATGGAAGGAAGGGGGACAGGGCATAGCAATTGGAAACAGGACCATTCACAACCAGCTACAAATGTTTCTGAGAGTGAGGAGGAATGACTGAGGTCTTTAATCAATTTCTCTCTATCCCTCACAACCATGGCAATTGCTGAGCAGAGATTGCAGTCAGGTCACAGTGAAAGAATGATTTACATTTATGGAATTTAAAAGCGTATTCAGCCTCTCTTCAGCACTGCAGGCCTTTGCTTTTTGTAAGCTTGCATAGGAACTCAACACAGAAGTAGACAACTCTAAATTTGGAAAGTATTACACACACATAAAAACAAGTTGCATGCAACTCTATCCCCAGGATTAAAAAACAAAAACACAAACAAACAAAAGAAACCAACACTTTTTTCGTTTTCAAGAAGAAAATTTCTGCTGATCTCCACCATTGATTGACATATTTTTTCTTCCACAGCATTTTTGAACGATGGTTAAGAAAACACAGGCCTATGCTAGAAGTTTACCCAGCAGCCAATGCACCAATTGGGCACAATCGAGAAAATTACATGGTCCCCTTCATCCCTCTTTACAGAAATGGAGAATTTTTTAAATTCTCAAGAGAGCTGGGGTATGACTACGAGTATCTGCAAGAACCAGGTAAAATTATAATTTTTGGTAAATGTAAAATGTAAAATTGCTCACCTATAACTTGGAATATGACTGTCAAATGAAAAGATAAAAAATCCCTTTGTTCCAGATTTTTTCCTGAATATAGTCCCAAATTGTACCTTCTTTCTTGGTTTCACATTTCAAAATCCACATGATATTATTAGAAAAGATCCAACCAAAAATCAACCATTGATATTAATGTTATCTATCCTAGCCTCTTAATAGCAGAATCTGACTCAGATGGTCAGCTGGTGATCAGAACTGGAGAGGAAAAGTGCTGGATTTCGATTCTGCCTTTTGCCCAGCTCAGTTGTTACAGTGCAGCACAAACAGGAACCAGTGGGATTTTCAGGTTTCTGGACATGGTTCAAAGGAATGCAGATTCAAAATTCTCTTTCTGGATTATAAATGTAATCTGATCCCTTAAATACCCACAATAAAATTCACTGCAGCACCAAAGACCAACACAAGCTCTGTGCAGCACTTAAAAGAGTGCTCCATTGACTTTGTTCTTCCCCTATGGTTATTTATATGAACACTAATTCATTATGTTCGTTTCAGAGGAATTAATTTTGTGCTGTTTAGTGATGGTTTTGACACACATTGCTGTTCAGAGATAGTTTTTACTTGGGCTTCCTGGCTATCCTTGAGCAAAGAGAGGACAGAGGCCCTTGGGGCTGGAGCTGATGGCGAACCTCAGGTACACCATGCCATAGTAGGTCCATAGTAATGGATTCATAGTTTCTTTTGAATAGTACCCATTTTGTCATTGTTTAAGGGAAGGGTTCAGCTCTCTTAAAGACAAAATGGTGCCTTGAGCTGAGATTACTCAGATACTTTGGCCCAATAACTTATAGAACTGAGCCATTGGGATGATCAGACGCCTCTTATGTTCAACACTGCCAAGAGCTACCTGTGACGTGGGATGCAGTTATCCTTGAAGAGAACTGGCCACTGAACAAGGAATTCACTGGGCATGTTTGCTTTTATGGTTTGAGGCAGAAAACAAGTTCTGTGAACTTGTCCCTTCATTTAAAAGGCAATTAAGAACTGAAAGTCTGATGATGATATAGCAATATATCATTTTAGCATCTCGAGCATTGTCATAACTTGATTTTGGTCTTTATCAAAAGAATATCATGTCTCAGGGAATCTACTAATAGCAGTATGTGTTTATTGCAAATTTGATAAACTGTCCAATCATGCATTTATCTTGTTTGTTCATATTTTGTAAAAATCTAGCTTGTGTTTTTTACAGTCACCCAGAAAACTAATTTTTTGACTATTTTATGTGTAATGAAAGGAATCTGCAGCTCTCCAGTATAATTGTTTAAGGTTATTTTAGTACTATAACTAAGATACAGCAGTCAGTATTTCTCCTAACATATCATAAAAATAGAGAGTAAAAATCTAGTAAGTGTTTCAAATATATTTTCAAAACTATAGTTTTAGTCTTGTTAGTAGTATTTTGCCTTTTTGTTCATAATGACATAATTTAATTTCAGATCAATACCAGGAACACTTATTCATACTTTTCAATTGAAGACATCAGTTGACTAAACTCATACTATTGTTAGAATTGTACCACTCTGATGAAGTGCCAAATACCATGACTTTCAGGAATTCTAAATCCTGAAATGATACTGCAAAAGGAAGCAAATGGTAAGCTGTTTACCATTTAACAATTCACTTCTGTTGCCTCCTGGACTTTTCTTTTTTTCCCAGGAGAGCACACAGTCCTCAGAAAATGAAAAACTTATTAAATTCTGCCCATGTTTTTAACATAGGAAGGAAAAGACTAAGGAAACTAACTACTAAGGAAAGTAGTTCTATAATTATTTTGAAATATCAACACAAAGAATGAAATTCAACCCTGCTCAGAAAGCCCAGGTAATCCTCAGATGTCGCTTAAATTCTTGTTAATCTCAGTAAGATGAGAGCTCGAGCTATTTCTTATCTAAAGGGAAGAACACATGGAAAATGGCTGGATTTTCAAAATGCAGATGCAGATTTCCTTGCTACTCTAGTGAAATACAGACAGATAGCAATTCTAGATTCCTGGTCAGAGGAATCCTGGTCAGGTTGGCATAAACAGAAACTTCTTGACACCTAAAGTGGGCTGGCCTGCTGACTCTCCCTGAAAGTTCCTGTGTACTCAAGAGAGAAGAGAATGTCTGTGACTGGCAGCGAGGAGTTACTGGACATATAGGGAAAAAATTACAAAGGCAAAAAAAAATCAATAGCAAAGATCTGGGTGTTCAAGACGAAGCAGCATTTCTGTAAATCTTCCAAATGAGGAAGAAGAGGAAAGGCAGAGGACAAGATACAGTGAGGAATGAGCACACAAGATGTGACTCTAAAAGCAAACAAGCCAGGTCTTGAGAACAATATAAAGAAAATTGTTTAGGGGTGATTATGGTGGTGTTGGGCTGACAGTTGGACTAGATGATCTTGAACGTCTCTGCCAACCTGGATGATTTTGTGAATCCTGAGCCATTTTGAGTTACAGTATCAGCAACTCAGGAGATGTGAGGCAGAACTACACAGAGCATGATGAGGTTGGTTACAAGAAATAAAACTTGGAAAGAATTCAGTGACAAAATGGCATTTTAATGCTAAGTTATAATGTTGTTGTGTCCCTGAGGAGAAATTGATGCTTGGAGCTCTGCTTTCCACTCCAAAGCAAATTAGTGTGCAACAGTATGTGATTTTAATTGCAGCGTAATTAATTTCTATATGTACAATAGTGCCTAAACAGAAGTGATCACAGTGTTTATGGAAATCCATCTCTCAGGAATCAAAGGCACATGTCAGAGTGTAGTTACTGGGGAGCTGCTCTGAACAGAAGCCAGAGCAGCCACCCAGCTTTCCCTGACATGAGAACTGTGAGCTGTAAAACTACCACAAGCTGCACGGCTTACTGAAAATGAACACTAGTTAGCATCAGTAAAAAAGATTTGGAAGACTAATGGCACCACCTAGCAACAGCTGTCAAAACAATTAACTCTGTCAAGAGCTATTCCAAGAGCTTATATTTCAGGGACTGGACTAAGTATTTCCTATATTTTTTCCTTCTTTCAGAAATGAAAACAGACAAATTTACAGATGCAGTCTTGACTTTTCCCCAGCAAATCTCCCTCTCCCAGTGAGAACAACTTTATAGAATCATAGATTCATTTAGGTTGGAAAAGGCCTTTAAGATCATAAAGTCCAACATAAAATGAGCACTGACAAGCCCACCACAAAACCACGTCCCTTAGCACCATGTCTACATGATTTTTGAACACTTCCAGGGATGGTGACTACACCACTTTCCTGGGAAGCCTGTTCCAGTGTTCGACAACCCTTTGTCAAGGGTTGTCAGAAGAATGAAGAAACTCTTCCTAATATCCAATCTAACCCTCCCCCGGCACAACTTCAGGCCATTTCCTCTTGTCCTGAAATGACCTGGGAGAAGAGACTGATCCCCAGTTCACTTCAACCTCCTTTCATGTTGTTGTAAAGAGTGAGAAGGTCCCCCCAAGACTCCTTTTCTCCAAGCTAAACAACCCCAGCTCCCTCAGACACTCCTTATAAGACACTCCTTATAACTCTTCACCAGCTCTGTTACCCTTCTCAGGACACACTCCAGCAGTGGTTTGATGACCACTACATGAGTAGCTGGGTAAAACACTTTTTATTATTTTTAAAAATAGACAAATACCCTATTAAACCCAGGAATCTTAACCATCGATTTTAATTTCTGGACACTAAGTAAGTGTGTTTCTTAACTAAGGATCTTTGAGTCTCAGGTCAAAGCAAGGAATTGTGACTGTAATGTAGAAAGCCAGCTTGTTCCTGCATGTGTTGCAGGAGGATCCAGAACTCAGATCCAGTATTATATTGCAGCCTATTTCTATGTCTGGCTCTTCAGCAATTTGATTGCAAAATCACATCCAGGTCAGTAGAAAATGTGGCAGCTGGCGAATAAGGTACCCTCAAGGAGAGACTCCCAACTCAGGAACACACAGTGTTGGTCATAATGTGAAAGGGCAGTGTTATGCATCTCAGAGCCTATTATAAAATAGTGATATGCGCACAAGAATGTGGATGCTAGGAGAATAAAAGGCAATTAAAGGTGGCAATACTTGCAAAATGCTGGCTCGGAAGTGGTTTAGATTTCTGAATTAAATAAAAGACAACAAGAGAGTATTTGGCCTCTGGTTCTCTTCAGGCATAGGTAAGAAGGTGTAGGTTAATTAAAATAGAGAGAAACAAAGAAAACAGTAAAAAGAAAGTAAGAACAGATATTTTGATGGTTATATAATGACACTTAATAGAAGAGAAATATGGATTTTAAAACTTCTTTTTTTTTCTTTTCCTGAGAGACTTTTAAAGGTAGAAAACTTTTGGTGAGCTTTTAACACCTTGGTATCCTATAGAGTGTGGTGACCTCAGGTATCCTGTAGACAGATCTCACCTCTTTTATGAGAAATTTGTATAAGTAAACTTTGAAAGAGCACTTATAAAGTGCAACTGATAACTGAGGTTGTCAAATAAAAAGTAAATAGCAGTACGTTATAAATACACCCATATTTATACACCATATATACATATTTATACACCATATATACATAAATATATATT
>VYXB01006849.1:82267-107102 GCA_013397135.1 Pachyramphus minor
ACCATATATACATAAATATATATTTATATATAAAGTAATAAAAATATATATTTATATAAAATATATTTTTATATAAATTTATACATTATATATATATATATACACCATATTTATAAACAGGAATATTTGATTTATCTTCTCTCAACACTTCAAAGTAATTTTTTCAGTAATCCATTCTGGCTATCATTACCACCCAGTGGGCAGGACAGCAACACATTACTACACAGAAGTAACAGGCGGGGACAGCTCTAACCAACGTCAGCACTGAAAAAATTAAAGTCATTGTCAGAAATTACCTGATTCTCACTGTTTCTAGAGACAGTCACATGATGAATGATGAGTCATAGTTTCCTGATATCCCACCCTGGGCAGAAGACAAAACTAAAAGGGAGCACGTTGAGTTTACACCATGACATGCTGTAGCTCTGCCATAAACAGCCCATTGCCACCCATTGTACAGCACCTCTTGCAGTCCAAAGATGGTGGAATATGAATGGCAGTCTTCTCCAGACTTTGTCTTGTTGTTGTAAAAGATTAAAAAATACTTTCCAAGCTGTAATAACAAGGACACTCTGATGAAATTTGTGAGAGATGTGAACTTTTCATCACTACAAAGACAAGTAATCCTGCCCTAAAACCAAGTCCATAACCTGAATCTCATTCAGTTCATCTTCCTGGTTTTGATAATGGAAATCTCACTAGTATTGTCTTTGAACCCCCAGAGGGACTCAACCAGTAAAACACAAACACATGACAAATGGCAGAAATTAACTTACTCACTAGAATAAGAAAAAAATTGCAAGCTAGAAGTGATAGAAATGTTTGTGCTCCCTCAAGATTTGCTTTAAAACCTAATGCGCATTAACTACCCAGGTTAGGAGTAGAAACAGGTGTCAAATGCAGTAGTAAGGCTGCAAACATATCAGTGGGACTATGGCAATAGATAAATTACAGAATTTTTCTTTGTTTATTTCTTGGTTGGTCAGAGTTCTTATTTCTAATTTGTGGAATTAACCATAGAAAGATTTTGCCATCCTGCAGTTTACATAGAAAGAATATCTAAAATACATTTTTTTTTTTTAAGTTTAAATATTAGGAGATATTTGTAATCTTCGGGATCTATTATATCAGTAATATGGTTTGACATTACCACAAAATGATAGATTTGCCATAGTATGTTTCCTCAATCATCACACAAAATCCACATTATTATCCTAAATACAGGAGACACACATTGCTTCACCTTAAAGTTACTTTGTTGTGGTTTACTACCCTCTCAAGGACATTCAGCAACCCACATGAAATAGACTGTCTGGCATTTTTAAATTACACTAAAAAAGAATAATCTGATTTATTAAGAATAGGAAGTTATTTGTTGTTGTTACCTAGAATTAACATATTCTTTGAGAAGCAAGAACATGTCAAGAGCTGAATGCTCTAGTATCTGAATGCTGTAGTATCAGACCACAACTGAGGTTAGTGACTGCTGATTTCCCAAAACAGCTATGTGTTGCCCACTTGCTCCCAATTCCCTTGACACTTTTCCCAGGTAGTCATCAGCAAACATAACTGTTGCACTTTGGGCCTTTCATAATTAAGGAATCATGATAATGGAATACTTGAAAAGGCAATTTGCAAGATTTTGGTTCAGCAGCCAGTACAGCCAAAGGTTTACTGTTGTATTAGAGTCACAGATTAACCGATCACAGGGTGTTATTCCATCCCTTGACATCCAAGAGTTGCCATGGCAACTTTATGATAGTGGTTCCACTCTTTTGTGGAGCAAAAAGAAACAGGCAGTAGATGCCAGAAGATGGCTTTTGGCTTTGAGCTAATTACAAAACCAGTATAGACTGAGGCTGAAAGCAAGAGAAGGACATATATGATTGACTATCATGATACAATAAATAAGATTAATTTCTTCAAAAAGGGCCTGACATGAAATGTGACATCTGGGAAGAAGATAGGTCAGACCTCTAACTAATATTGATGGAGGAGAGAAATGGTTCAAGGACAAAGTATGAATTTAAGGTGTCACTTAGAAAATCCTTATATCCCAGACACATTCTGCAAGGAATAGAACTTTGTAATAATTCTCTTTTGCCAAAACATTAAAACAGTGTCAAGTTTCTGTTACGTATCAGTTCCCTTTCAGCATAATCGTGATTCACTTTAAATAGCTGTATTGTTTCTAATTTGGACATGTTTGCAATGTAAACACAGATGAGTGGGGTTTAAAAAAAAAAATTGAGTTGCAAACTCAAGCACACAATGTTAAGGTGTGCCAGCACCACAGTCTATGAAAAGCACAACCCACCCTCTGCCTCTCCAGGTGTGCATTATCTTTAATTGCACACTATTTTTCCCCAGACCCTCACCTTATTCACTACACAGCACAGAGAACATTCATTAAGAAATAGATATCCAATCCTTTTCACTTCTGATTTTTGTTTTCTCAGTTGAGCAGCATGTAGCCTAATGTATTATTTATTGCACATTTCTAAAATTCTATCCTAAAGATATTTCCTCTAAGACCTTTCTTTGGTGATGATCACTACAGCAGCTGAGTCCTGCAGAAATATTAATTTATATTCACAATAAAAAGAATTCCGTTAATGGTACTGTCCTCATTTGACAGATGAGAAAGGAAGGATTAAAGAGATAATGTCCCGTATAGTCAGAGGTTTGTGGAGTTCATTCTGAAACATCAAGAATCTAGTTTTTGTGTAATTTTTAGTGAAATAGCCAGTTAGAAGACATTAAAAACATTTGTAGGGGTATAGCATACTAAATATGGTCAAATACATCTAAATCAGTCCAGATGCATAAAGAGCATTCAGAAATAAACCATTATAGTCTTTCCCAGAGAAGGTGTTCACAGAAGTGCTTTTTTTTTTTTTTTTTTTTTGTTTGGTTTGGTTTGGTTTGGTTTTGTTCCTTACTTAATTACAGTTAGTAATTACAACTAATAATAGCAATTAGAGGTTGTAATTGGGATATGTGGATTCAAAATCCTCCTTCATCCAAGGGGAAAAGCATTCCCATTTTTCAAATTCAAGCCAGGTGTGTTTTGAACCCACCTCTTTCCAAACTCTGTTGTGAAAGGAAAGCCCTGTATGGCAAGATTTTCATGACTCATTAAGCCCTAGCAAGAACAACAGAGAGACAAACACACACATTCATAACACAAAGAAAAAGGGCAGCTGATTATCTAACAGTGAGAATCTGCCCCGGATTCTCCAAAGATGGAGGATTTCTTGTGCAGAGAGTAACCGGAGAATAATTGTCTACTGCCACTCCCCACACAAGAACTATCAAATGGAATGAGCAGGGGGCAGGTTCAAAACTTCAAAAGGAAGCTTTTCCCCCCCATTCAGTATGTAGTTAAGGCAGGGATCTTATTGCTGCAAAAAGTTATGACGAAAGTTCAAAGAGCAGCTTTAAAAGATGATGGAAGGAAAAAAAGTCCTCCAATGACTATTACATACAACAATACCACATTTGGTTCAGAAAATCCCTGAGCTGCAAATTGTTGAAGGCTGGGTAAGTATTTTGTGAAAGGATTGTAAGAGGCTTGACCTTTTCTGAAACTCTCCCTAGTATTCTGCTTCAGTTATTGTTGCCAACAGGATGCTGAGCTAGAAGGACTTGTGGCCATATAGTATCAAACTTCTTGTGCCTTATGTTTTGACAAAACCATAAGGAGTACTGGGGACAGTGAATTCTGTTCCTGTCTTTAATACGAAGATTGAGAAACAGGCTAAAAGAGCTAAAGATATTTGTTTAAAATAATTTATGATCCTCAAATAATTTCTACCACTGTTCTTTATACTCAGCCTTCGAGTATTATCTATTATATGACTTCCACAAAGTGACTGTACATTGCATAACGTAAAAGGACCTTTCTTTTTCTGTTTGTTTTTTTTCTAGCCCTTCAGTCTTTCCGAGACTATTTGACACCCTACCTTGAGCAAGCCCGTCAGATGTGGGCTTGGTTGGTTGGAGCAGCTGTGGTAGGAGGCATCATTACTGCTGTGTTCACAGGTCTCATTAAGGTCTGCCAAAAGAAAAAAAGAGGAACTTCTTCAGAGATACAACCCTTGCTCATAGAAAGTGAAGATTACAACAATATAACTTATCAGTCCAATTTCTAGAGGCCTTCAGTAACTCAGTCGTGTTACTAAGGTGCTAATCAAGCATGGAGTGTTTGATGGATGTTTACAAATACCTTGCTGAGAGGTGCTTTATGAGCAGGATAGGCAGTCTTGCTCCTCAAGCATCTTGTAAACTCCAATGTTGTAATATCGTATAAGATCCACTCCTACAAAAATCTCCCAGATCCAACATAAGCTACCATGCTACCGAAAGGATGCCATGTATTTCCTACGGTTGATTAAATAATGCTCTTATGAAACCAGACCAGCTTGTGTGTTGGTGGCTTTAATGTATAATTCCTTTTTATTTCTTCTTTCACCATTTTAGGCTCCAATCCTGTAGCCCAATCCATGTGTTTGGCACATGGATCTAGTGAGAGGAGCCTGACTGCACAGTCTGTGCTACATTTGCTCTGTGTTTGAATTTAAGTGAAGAAAGAGTCCTTCAGTTCAGCGAGCAAAATATACAGTAACTCTGAGTGAATGTTCCCTAGATACATTTTTCTTCTCGAATAGATGTGTTTTCCCTCTAGTTCCTGTGTCCTGTTTGCCCTTGATTGAATGTCATCAACAGAAGAAAGAAGGATCTTGGAAATCACTTCTCACTTGCCTCAAATGCTCCAGCTAGCTGTCTTCTATACCATCTTTCATTTGTCTGGGTAGGTGGGAGATTTTTAGGATATGAAACCTAGTCTCACCATGCCCACCTTTGTTCCATTTGACTTAACGATTGCTCATATTATGATTGACTTTTGGTTGCTCAGTATGCATATATTCCATGAGGCAAAAAAAGGGTATGGAGGTTAGACAGCAGGTGCCCGTCAAAGCAGTCACTCCACTCTCCCCTGGGCAGGGGAGAGAAAATATAACAAAAGGCTCATTGTTCGTGGTAAGGATGGGGAGAGACTACTTGCCAAACGCTGTCATGGGAAAAACAGACTTGACTTCAGGAAATTAGTTTAATTTCTTGCCAATCAAAAGTCAGAATAGGATAGTGAGAAATAAACAATAATTTAAAAAAATAATATACCCTCTCCAACCCCTCCCTTCTTCCCAGGCTCAAATCCAGATTTCTCTAAATCCTCCCTGCCAGCAGCACAGGGGAACAGAGAACGGGGGCTGTGTCAGTTGTCCCTGTGAGGACTCCTTACACTCTTCCCTTGCTCCAGCATTGGGTCCTTCCATGAAGATTTCTCCAATGTTGCCCTCCCTCCCCAGGGGGTCACAAGACCTGCCAGCAAACCTGCTCCAGTGTGGGCTCCTCTCTCCATGGGGCCAGAAGGTCCTGCCAGGAGCCTGCTTTAGCACAGGCTCCCCTCAGGGTCACAGCCTCCTTTGGGCATCCTCCTTTTCTGACATGGGGTTCTCCAAGGGCTGCGGGTGGACTTCTGTTCCCCCATGGACCTCCATGGACTGCAGGGACACATCCTGACTCACCATGGTCTGCACCATGGGCAGAGGAATCTCTGCTCCAGCACCAGCTCTTCCTCCTTCTGCACTGACGTTGGTGTCTGCAGGGATGTTTCTCTTACATATCTCACTCCTCTCTCCCATCTGCAAATGCTTGAAGACTGCAAGAAGCCACAAGCAGGTTCAGGGGGGCTGTGAGAAGGTTGAGGGAGGGAAGGTAAGTAGGAAGAAAGGGACAAAAACTGCATCATTTTCAAATGGAGGAAACATGAACTTTGACAGTTGGTCTGAATGTTCTCCCCTAGACAACAAATGCCAACAAATGAGCTGTTTTCTCTCACAAACGCCTCCAGTGAACATCTGCATGGAGTATTACAACTGCCCAACTACATGGACTCATTTGCATTTCAGGGCAATTGCACTGGAATTGTCCTCTGAAATATAGAAATTACATCTATTGACAGAGCAGAAGAGACATAAAGCAGCAAGGAGCTTGTATATCTGTTAGGAAGGGTCCATCTACAGTAGACGCTTCTTTAGGAAGTGTCTTGTAATTTTGCAAGTCAAAGGGTTAATACTCCCTTCCTGCTCTGGAAATACTACTTTCAAGGACCATGCAAGGACTTTTCCAGTCTCTCAACTATCCTTGACTGAACAGTAAGTCACAAAATCAGACAAAAATGGAAGGTGGGAATAGAACTACCAGTGTATTAGCAGTAGAAGGAAAGGTCTGCACCCTGACCAATATCTGCTGATCTACTCCACTGCCCTGATTAAGGAAGGCACAGGCTAAAATCTCCTCTGACTCAGCAAAGTGCAGGCCTTTTGCTAAATGAAGCTGTTCTACTTGAAAAACTCTGGTCTTAAATCCAAGAGCTATCTTTTTTTGTATGGCTTCTGACCCTTGATCTGAGATACTACTAGATGAGTGCTCTCCAGTATCTCAGTTAAGTATTAAAACCAAGCACAAATAAATGTTTCTTGGAACCAAGACACAAGCAGGAGGAAAGGAATTATACTGTGATAATATTTCAAGTGGTCAGTTCAGTCTTTTGATGTGTATTTTATATAAGCCAGGATATTTTTATTCAGTCTGTTTGAGGACTTCACTCAAATTCCACAACTTTTAATTTTTGTCTAATTCTTCTGGACTACTTCAACTAAGAAAACTGGGAAAAAACCCCTCTGATAGGTGCACAGTGAAAAGCACACTTTGGTCCTCAATGATTTTTCTAAAACCTTACTTGTTGTGTTTGACAACAATGGGTTTGCTAAAATATTTAAAATTATTATGTAATTTTTATTATGAAAAATTCTTCTGAACAAAGTTAACAGAAGAAATTTCAAAAGGAAATATTTGGGAACAGAGAAAAAAATAAAAAGTCCTTTTTATTTAAGAACTGTTCACAGAGGACTAAGTGCCATGATTGCCTGGGAATTCCAGACTCCCTGCTCTCACTTAGCTGCACTGGGCAGATGGAGATCTTTGGACATAAAAATCGTGGCAACTGCAATGAATTTGAGATATAAAGACTCATTCAGTCTATGAAGGGAGAGTGAAAATCCCATAAGGTCCCAGGGGCTTCCCAGGCAGTCTTCTGTGGGAGCTGGTACACTTCCGGGGTCCCCAGTCCTGAAGTTAGAACATGGTAGGAATATGTTGGAATTGTGCACCTTAAAAGTCCCAAATGTCCAGCTTTGAGACAGTCTGAATGGCTGTGGCAGTCTGGGACAGACTGTAGCAGAGCTGTGATCCCTGGTTGGGTGGTTGCACTGGCAGAAAGGCTACTACTGTGTTTTATTAAGCATTTTTTGAAAATAGTGCCATTGTGCAAAATATTTCAGCATCAGGAAAGCGATGTCATACTTTGAATAGTTGTTCTGATAGAAAATCCTAACTGCATGAAGCAAGCTTATTTCAATCTCTGCAGTATTCCATGGTGACATTTCATTTTCACATTAATCAAGGTAATTTTTACCAGATGTCACCCCCCCACAAAGGACATGGCCAACAAGTAATTTGATTCAATTCCTCAGCTCTTGGTGTCAGCTCCAGAGCTTACCAGTGTTCTCTGGGCCTCCCTCTTCTGGCTGTGGCAACTCAGCATGTGTGGAATGATGAAAAGTGGAGTTTTGACATATCAAGTCTCCTAAATCTTACTTTTTGCCAGCTCTTGATCATCCCTTCTTCCCCAAAAGCACGGAATGCATGATTCATACTTGTGACCATACTTGTGACCTATTAGTGAAAGTCTGTTTATGCTCTACTCAGGTCATTTACCAATTACCAGGCAGGCTTTTTCCTTTCTCTTTTCTTCAGTTGAGGATCTAACACCCCATTTTCTTTCCCCAAAAGCTTAATCACAGAGAACTCATATCAGCTCTAACTGATGAAAGGGAATTTTTATTGCCTTACTTGTAGGCATATCCCCAAGCACGTTTCCCATTTACCACGTGACCTGGTGACCACATCTGCTTTGGGAGGGAACAAAGAACATAGTCATGTTTCAACAGTCAGCATGGTCTGTGGACAGGAGTAGGTAGTACAGTGTATATTAATCATAGTAACTAGGATGAAATTTATACAAGCAACACATGGTGGTTCTCTCCAGCATTGTGGTGTTTCTTCTTACACTTTATGACAGGAGAAACTGTCCTGCAGAGGTGCCTCCCCATTGGCTTTTTGGGGACCTGAATTGGGAAAGGACTCTTTCAGCGCTATGCCACTGAATGTTTTCTTGGCCACCAGCACTGCCAGAAGATGCTGTGCTTTCTGTCTGCAGGCTACAAATGCAATGGAACATTGTTTTTCTTCTCAGGGTCATTTTCAAGGTTGTGCTTACTTCTGTGCTCAAACACATGTAAGTTAAGTGTTGAATTACCTCTTTTCTTCATAGATGTTTCCCTGAAATGGAAGCTGTAGCTCCTCCATTTTTTTTTCATTAGGAATAAGGTAATACCATGAGGCTGTGCTTGCCACATAATCTCATTGAATCAGAATGGTCAGAGCTTAAATGCAACCCTGCCTTAATATTTTCCTCTGTCTGGCCAAGGTATCTTGAAACAAGAAACTTCCCGTTGCCATTAGGCAGTTGGCTCAGCCTTGGGGAGTTTATTCTGTCAGGATCAATGACAAAAATGGGGGTTTAAAATCTAGGTCCTGTGTATGTAGATCACATATGCCACAGGCACTGAAGTTAGTCTTGTCTGAAAGTATGTGTTAGATGAGGATCCCAGCAGTTTAAATAGCCAAAACAGTATCTGCAATATCAGCACCACATTGTTTCACATAATGAAAAAAATTCTCAAATCTAGAGAATACCTGACATCTTCATAATAAAGTACTCAGCATTGTAGTCTCTGGCCTTTGCAAGAGGCTGTTACCTCTGTCAACTTTTTAATTTTTTAGCCTGGTCTCTTACTTCCTCGGACTGTTAAGAGTTACCTTTATTCAAGGCAAGACAATAAGCAGCTGTCTGTCTTTTTCATTCTGTTCTCCCTCCCACATATTATCCAAACTCATATTTTTAGCACCTGGCCTCTACATTGAGTTAAATCTGTAATTCACCATCTGTGTACACACACATGTGTAGGTATGCAAGTCATTTTGAATCAGTCTCCATAGTGAGCTGAAAATTGGCAGAAATGAGACCTTGTCATTAAAAACAGACTATTACTGTAATTTTTGTAATTAACTCTGAATTAGACATGAAGTAGCTATTATAACCATTGAAAAACAACTTACTTCTGCATATCCACCTTTCACCCATTAGGCTTTCTGATGTCCCATTTTACATACGGTCATTTCCTCAGGAGTCTCACCTCCTCTTCAGGGAATCAGTTATGCAGAATTCACAAGATGCCAAAAAAGTTCTAGAAATCTGATTGATTGACAAAATATGTAGAAAACCTAGTACCTTCCCCACATTAAAAAAAAAAAAAATCCTCTTTGAAATAAGAATTTGGTAATAAACATCAACTCTAGACTCTCACTGTGGCTTGGCAGTTCAGATTATCTCCATGCAACTTGATTCACTCTCCTGTCACCCCAGACTGCAATGTTTTATCACTCTAGAAAAGGGATCTCTGAGGGCTCAGTGGTGAGATTGTCCCACAGTTTTGAGGCTGGTATAGTGGTGGTAATGACAGGCATGGTACCCACACGATTGCTGTCTGAGTGTGTCATTCAGATTAAAGGCATTTGGACATATAAAAACATGACCCTGCTTTTCTTCATTGTTTTCTACTAAAGAAAAAACATTCTCAGGCAATAATAAGCAAATAAGTCATTTTCAGGTGGATTACACATCATTTACAAATTTTCACACATTTTCCTTTAATCGTAACAATGTTAAAATGCTTCTGGTTTGAATCAGTTGCATTGCATGTCATCAATTGCGTGTCAGGAAGATCTGCTACTAACAACTTGAAGGCCTGGACTCTCTTCTCATAAATTTATGGGGGGATTGGCAGGTGGTCCATTAATGGTGCTCTGCTTAATTTACTACAGACTGATTTCATTGTCAGACAACCTGGTTGTATAGAATGACATATATACATGGTTAGATAGCCTGAAAAATACCAAATTATCAAGATGACAGTATTTGTATACAGAAATATTTAACAGTGTATTTCTGAGAAAATGTGACTTTTTTTTTTTTTTAAATTGAAGCACCACATCGCAGAGTAACACAGCTACAGCCATCAGCTGATAGAAAAATACACACATTCATGGTAAAAATATAAACACTCAAATAACTGTATACTTACAATAGCAGTAAAAGTTGTACAACATGTGTGTGTGCGTGTGGACAAACCCTAAAAAGATTCTTTTCCCAGCTCCCCTTTCATCTGGATGACATTACAGTCATTTATATCAAGAACAAGTGAACATAAGATTTCTCAAGTCAGAACAGCAGCAATTTGTTTTAACTTTGATCCTGTCAATTAATGCCACAGTGACCATGGAAAATACAGACCACCAGAGAATTCAGGCTCCATGTCCTCTTTTACACCATAATGGACTTCAGATGCTACTTTAAAATAAATTTTAGTCTTTCAATTCTATAGTCTGTGGTTCCAGTTATTTCATCCAGAGGGCTGACTTTCAAAGCATCAACCTCCTATTAATATTCAGGGAGAATGAGGCTCTTAACAACTCTCATTTAAGAGCCTAAATGAAAATGAGGCTTTTCTGTCTTCCTTACAGCTACAAGAAAAGGTGCTTGCTACTTCAGAAAATTAGATCACTTCTAGTCAGAAATTCTTTCCCCTTTCATTGGAACAAATATGCTTAAATCCAAAAGTCTAGACACCAAGTCTTAAAAATTATGGCCTTTTGTCTCATCCTAGGAGCTGTGGCACTCTACAGAACCAAACAGGGATGTCTGCAAAGAGGCTGTCATGTTAGAAATTGCTGTTTAGTGGTCTGGGTACAGATGACAGATTGGGACATCTCTGCAGCCATCCCAATTAAGGTGACATTCTCCTACAAGAAGACACACTACTGTAAAAAGTTACAGGAAGGCTTGTTTGGAAAATTAATCTGTAGAGAGAGAAGAAACTTTGGCCAAGCAAAATTAATTTTCATGAAAATCAGAAGAACAGTTTTGGGGTGGAAGATAGGACAAGTTGTTGGTTATTCAAACCATCAGTCATCAGTTCACATTGCACAATTTCAGATTAGAAAGCGCAGCTATTAAGCTCAGTTTAAAGCTTATGCATATGCTAAACAAGAAACCACAAAGAGAAATGATAAATTATGGAGCCATTAAATTCATAAGTACTAAATTTGGGAGGAGCTGTAATAAGGGAAATGGATGAGAAAGGCAGATTAAGTCATTTAGCTTACAAAAAATGATGGGTTTTCAGGAAAAACAATCCAAGTTCCATTCATTACAAATTATTCCAATGTGCCACTCTTCAGCCCTCCTGTAACATCCACATGCTGTAATGCTCTTTGGGGCATATTTAAGGCTAAGCATCAGATTGCCTGCAATGAACAAAGCTCTGACTAGATTGCACAGCTGCTCCCCAACTTTCAGGAGTCTAGTGGGATCAGTAATGTGGTACCTATCCTTTTACTCCAATATTCAGAATGAGGAACAGGTAAATAACACCCTGTGTGTGCTTCTCAGATGGTCTCAGTTTTGTAACTGTTTTTTCAAATGGTTCTTGAGCTGATATATTGTAGGAGACAGGGGAAGCCAGGTCATATCTAATCTGCACCCGCATTTACAGCCCATAACATGCTGTGTTCTCCAAATAAATGAGTATGTTCCCTGTAACACCAATGGAGTTAAAAAGGAGATTTAAAACAGTTTTATATCCTGAAATGCAAATATCCAAGTCAGGTGAATCAGATCTCCCTGTAGGTCTTCAAAGGTTTTCACATGTCCCCACTGATGATGTGAGAAAGGTGTTCATTAACTTTAGGAAATTTGGTTCATTATATAACTGAAATTCATGCGAGGTCATTGCACGTGTCAGGTAGACAGCTGCTGCTCAGCCCACAGTTGCTAGTTTTCTCTCTAGAAAAGCTCATGTATTAGCATGAGCAGCCTTTGCCCACCATTGCCCATCCTTCTGCTCACCTTGTTATCAAGAATTTATCATGATTAATTATGTCCATATAGTGCTGAAGTGGGGAGGCGGATGCAGCGCTTTTCTCTTCTGTTAGGAAAACAGCAGACTGCAATACTTTGTTTGCTGCCCACTCTAAAGAGTTTCTTAATTGCTTCAGAGTTTTCAGCCAGGTTTTGTAAAAGAAATACACTCCCCCCCCCAAATTTTTATGTTCTCCTTTCCCTAATCTTCTTGCTAAAATGCATTTGTGAAATATATTGTTTCCCATAAAAACTCTCAAAAATATCAGACAGAAAATCAAAGCTCAGGAGCCAAAACACATTTTGCCAAACCCCATTACTTGGCCAGGGAAAGGTGAGTGGGAAAGGACATTCCTCTTAATGAAAAACTCCATCATAATTTTTGAAGTTGTAATTTTTTCCTCTGATAGCTCTGCCCAGCCTGCCACTGACCGTGCATTAAGTATAAATAAAAACACCTTTTGCAGTTACACAGATCAAGAACTTCTCTGAAGTGGAGATGTTAGCTTTCTCTCCGAGTTTTTAACCTATGAGAAGGAATATATGGGAGTTTTGGTTTGTTTTTTTTATCTTGTTGCAGTTAAAACTCCTCATTCTGGAGAGATGATATCTTTTGCCATGATCATAAAAACACCACTCTAGAATGAGAAAGCAAAAAATACAACCAAATGAAGTTTAATTTTGTATCCTTACTAAATTACCCAGAACTTTTGACAACAATTTTGAAAAATCTCAGACAAGACTGCATATTCATAATAATCCATGCTTCACATGTAGTTTTCCTATAAAAACCCACAGCCCTGCCAAACGCAGAAATGATTAGGTGGACAACCACCACAACATTCAACATCAAGTGGGTGCTTTAGTCTCCAGTGTACCAGATAGACCCTTAATCACATTCCTGCAAAGTGGAACTCATGATTACTGGATCATGAGTTTTAAACCAGTTGTTGCAGATTTGCTGTAGAATCAGAAGTGTCTTGAAGATCATAACAAAATACCAGCTCTCCATCAAGATGTATCAAAAGCAGTGTGGTCTGAGCACACTGTGAAATACTTTACCAGACCAAGCTGAATAAAGCAAAAGCCCAGATCACATTTCACTGTCAGGCAATCAAGTGTCAAGCTCATCATAGGTGGGAAGGATTTCTATACACTTCTGGTACAGGAAGGAACTTTGCTCATGACTGATTTTGATGGGTTAGGGCCAGGCATGTGCTGCTTTCCGCTTCCACTGTGCTCTAAACAAAGACATTCAAAGTGCAGAGGAGTGATATTCTTCTAAATTCCAGAGGAATGATGATGAGAATAAGATAATACATTCTGCCTCCAAGATGGACTCAGTCACAGGTATCTATGGAGTAAACATGTTCCTAATGTTGTTCTAAACCAGAAAACGACAATGGGTCGTTAATAAGGGTACCTAGTTCAATTCTGGCACTTTGGGTATCCTACCCAACTTCCGGCTGTCATATCAGAGGATCTTGGGTCTCCTGCAGTGTATCTGTCACCCCTGGATGGGTGTTTCAGGTAGTTTAGGGCATCACAAAGAGTATTAGAGCCTCTGTTTTAAGGAGTCAAATCCCAGCCTCCCCTATCAGCAGTTAATACATACACAATGCTTCCACAAGTAAAGCGGTATGTCATTAATTAAAACAATAAGCAACTCAACCATGTTTTGCTCAGTCTTGGAATGGTTGTTTATTCCAAAGTCATGACGCTTCCTGTAAGTAAATACCTTGAGAGTACAGTGCCATAATTACATGATGCATAAATGTATGGTGCTTTGTCAAATACAATGAGACATAAAATCACATTAAAATGTTCTGCTAATATAACAGAATGTAAAAATCACATCTGAACAGCAACAGAACTCAGCAGCCAAATACTTTAGTTGTCAGTATTGCCATTAAGGTGAAATGGCTAATTCAGTTGAGTTTTTTTGGAAACTAAGATCCTTTCCACACTGCAACCAGGATTTTGCATTTTAACTAAGCAAATTTGAAGGAGTTTTTTTGCCAGGCAAATTCGTAAGACTCTTTTCAGGTGTGTCTGTCTCCATTTTACAAGCAGGTAAAAAGAAGATGGGATTTTAGAAAGAAACTTAATGCAGTTGGGTATCAAAACCTCAATGAACTTGAATTCTTCATATTACTCTGCAAATCCTAAGCAGAGTCACTGGTTTGTAGGGGAACTCTCTAAGAATATGGGATAACATTTGGAATTTTATCCTGTCTGAGCCCTTTTTCAGTCAATGCATTGTACATACTCTCACAACACTGTATAATTAAGGAAGGGACACTGTGGGAAAAGAGTTCTGCACATGACTCATGACAAAGAGAGGAAGAGCACAGGAAAACAGAAAAATGAAAACTCAAACCTTTTTTATGATCAGGTTTCTAGCTCTGCCTTATTATACATATAACTGGCAAAATCTTTGCTTCATTTTATTGGAACTAACAGAGTCAAAAATCTTATTGCTTACTCTTTGAAAGTTTATGAGGCATGCAGATACAACAGTGAACTATTTTAAGTCCTTCCAGTCAATGAAACACAGTTCCTCTGTTGTTCTGGGGGGCAGCAAGCTGAAGCTACAAAATGGGCTGTTTCATAAGACAAAAGTATGACTTGTTATAGACACGAACCCACCAAGAATTATTCTTTTTCTTGAAGTCAAGCCTGGGTGAAAAAACTAAAAGTGAAAGTTCAGTACCAAATCTCGCTTTCTGTTCCACTTGGAAACAAAGCAGACATTTCTCATCAAAGAATTGTACCACATCCTGATCTACAAAAACATAAGAACAGATTGAAATTACATTAATATAAACAGGCATCTCTGAAAAGAACATTGAGTACTCAAAATTGTGGACATTTATGCTAATACTTTCCAAAATGGTTATCTTCCATATTGTACAGAGATATAAAAAGTAAATGCCACCTTCCTTTTTAATAAATTATTTTTATTTCAGCTCTGGTGGAAAAAAATATAATTACAGAAATTTGGAGAAAAATTTCTGCTCTTTCTTTTGGGACAGGGAAGAGTGAGGGAAGAATATGGTCAGAAGTGAAAAAGTCAAGGTTTGCAGCTACAAAAAAAGAGAGGACATTCATTTTTTCTATCACATGATACATCCTAACTGAAAATAACTACTTCCAAGGCTCATTTCTTTAAAAAAAAATTGGGAAGTTGACCTCAGTTTATTGCTTTTTTCAAATTTTAGGGATGGCAAGAGTTTAATCTGTGGTCCACAACTTCCTTCCTGAGACTGGATTTTGATTACTTTGACCAGCAGGATAACAGGCAAAGTTCTTTTCGCTCCTACCAGTGGCTCCAGTTCTTGGCCATTTACCACATCAAACTCTCACATGGCTATTGAGTGACAAATAACTACCCAAAGTGAGAGAAAAATGGATCATGTCTTATTTCCAACAGCAACCCAAGACTAGACCTGCCACAAACATTGCCTTGAGGGTTCAGATTACACTGTAGACATCATCTGAAACCAGGTGTTATCCTAGAGAAACGCCTTGCTTTAAAAGGAAGATATTTAATTGTTGAAGCTCAGACTGTGGTACTAGTGCTTAGTTTGAACTGTATTTTTTCTCTTATGAAGGTTGGAACGAAAAAAAACCACAAACCCAAAAAATGCCTTGTTGTTAGAAAGTTTTTTCCAGATGGTTTCCACCCTTTGTCTAAGCATACTGGAAGAATTCTCTTAAAACAGACATGTTTTGGACATATTAACATTTCCCAAGTAAAAAAATCTGGGGTTTTTGTTTGGTTGGTTGATTGGTTGGTTGGTTTGTTCTCTTTGTTACTAAAATTAAATTGGATTTACATAAACAATGTAAAATCACAGAATGTGATAAAAAAAACCCCCCTTGTACACACCTTGGAAACTAATACAGCTGGGCTACTCAAAATACTATTTTTGGACATCAGTTGGAGGGAAGATGCCACAATTATGACTTTTCTACTCAACCATCACAGATCAATAGAACTATTTCTTACCAACTGTGCTTCATCAAATTTGCTCTTGGATATGATAAGAAGGAACACAAGGAGAGACAAACTTAAGTGGAATTAAGGATTTCACAACCTGGCACATATGGGCTAAGGCTACTTGTTTCAGAAAAAGCTAGTTAATAAGCCCAGGGCTTCATCAACATATGAATCCTGGAAGAGGGTCTTGGTCACATCTGAATCTCAGTGAAAGCTCTGTCCTTCTGCACTCACAGCAGCCTCAGTGCGTCCTTCTCAAAGGTTCAGGGCTGAACATATGTGTTGGGAGTTGTCTGCTTAATAGCACAATACTTCTTTCCCTTCATAAACAATGAGCTCTCAAGCTCCCTGAAGCAAAGAAACCAGGCAAGGAAATATTTAATCAGTGAAAGGAGGAATTTATATGCAGCTGATAACTAGAGGCTATATGGAAATATCAAATGTAATTGAAAAAAGAAACCCTTTCTATCACTGCCCAATGTCCTGAAATGCCTAAGTGTGAAAGAAGAAACATGACTCAATTTTAGTGGTAGCCACAAATTATCTGAGTTTCAAAAAAAATAAATGAACCTGATTCTCATTCAGAAGATGAAAACACCTTTGCTGTTGTGAGTTTTCCCCATTTTCTACATAGCTGCCCTCATAGCACTGTCTTTCCTCTCATTCTAAAATGCACCTCCAGCATTGGAATGCTGCATCCATCAAAGCAAATACAAGAGCCCCATTGGCTTGGGGATTGCATTTTTGAATGCTTCTACTCTAGGAGAATTATAAAGGCTGGTGTATTTTAATTAATATTGAGGACCTCTGCATTTCCCAGAGTGGCATTTTCCTGAGTTAAGGGAAAAGCAGAGGATGGAAGAGGCCTCTTGATACCATATGTGCTATGGAGAGAGCTCAGCTCCCTCTAATCCTCCTATGAAGATGGAAGTACACCAAGATGCATCCAGCTCCCACAGACAACCATATTTCACTATCAGGTGGAGACTCCTTGCCAAGGTGCATCTTAGCCACGTTTTTAAGCTTTGAAACATTATGTTTTCGTCAAAAAGTGTGCATCAGTTACTAGAGTAACTGTTAGAGTAAGCAGTCAAAAAAGAAATGCCTCATAGGTGAATCTTCACATTCATAGCAAATATTTATTAACAGTTAATTATGTTGTTCTGACACTATAAAAGAAAAACATAGAACTTGCTGCTTCTCGCAGAGGTTTTGTCATTTATTCCTCATGAACACTAGTGCAAACATGAGCAGCGTATATTCAGTTGTAGGTGGAAGCTGGCATTCACCATCCTGATCTGTTCTACACAGTACACACTTCCAAGCACCTAATACCTAATGAGGTACAACAACATCCCTACTTCCCCATCCCTGAACAACGTGCTTCTACAAAGTTGGAGCAATACAGAGGGTATGCCCATATGCCCTCAGCTAACCATACAACTGTGACTGTGCTCATAGGTCAGAACAGCTCATTGTCTACACAACTCACCCTCAGGTATGACAGCTCTGAGCTCCAAGCTGGAAAGTGCACATGGGAGCCTCACTTAGCTGCATTTAAACTGTCTCACAGTGCAGACCCAATCCAAGAGCCCTTGGTCTTCCCTGATGCCAAAGGGTACCTAGGGCTGGCTCTGACTCAACACCATTCAAGATGTGACCGACAATGTGACATGGCCTGTTTCTGATTTTAGATCATGTATCACTGCTGTGTTCTCCTTAAAACAGTTGTTTACCCCTTTGCCTTACACCTCACCTCTTCCCAGCAACTTGCAGAGCTTCTGTGCAGCATCCCTAACCAGGCTGAGCCAAGTGCAGCTCGGGACATGGTCCACTATATGCTCTCTGGCATTTTGCATTTCTCTCAGACTATTAAAGGGAGAAGAAAAAGCTCAGAGGCATTATTTATTCAATTCAAAAGCAACCCATTATCACCGTGTTACACTTCTAACATGCAAACACCATGACACAGTACCAGCAGGGAATCTGTTATCCCTGAAAAAGAAATGGCATGCTCTTTTGAAATCAAAATATATGCCCTGCTGTCGATGAATATATTCTTGGTTACAGCACCAGGGGGAAATTTTTGCTTTTCCTCCCCCACCTCTCATCCAAATTTCTTCCTCAGGGTTGCAGAGTATGAGATGAGCAACATGACCTTGCAATGACAGAATTTTAATGTGTGACTGGTGCATCAAAAGCGATGCAGCAGCGTCTCCCTGCTTAGCGTTGCTATGTACACTAGACATTTATGTAACACTGCTTCTCATCCTCAAGGCTGTCCTTTCCTAGGGTCAGCAGCAACAAACATCAAATTTATTTACTGAACTGTCAACGTTACTTACAGTGGACACAGAGATCTCTACACTGAAGTATTTTGGTGAAAAGGAGTTAACATATAAAGCTATTCCCAATCTCAAAGCTGCAGAACAGAAGTAGATTTTTTAAAAAATAGGTTAACTTGAAAGAGTAAAGGGTTTATTTCAAACAAATTGCTTATTTCCAAGTTGTTTGCTAAAGTATAATAGTTTTCTTCTGGGCTTTAGCACTGAGTTGTGCATAGAAATGCAATGTCTTTGCATATATTAGCTCTCAACCCCCAGGGAGAGACTGTATGTACATCTAGAAAATGGGGTTTGCTTTTAATTTCTAGAATTGAGAAGCTAAGAAGAATGCCTCATTCTTCCCCTTGGCTCCCAGGTTCAAGAGATTTTACACTGTTCATTGTTGGCATTCTCCTGCCCTCCTTAGTTTGCTCTAAGTAGCACGAGGACCAGGCTTCCCTCTCATCCAAGCGTTCTGTTAAAAAGCAATCTATAATTGGGATGAGTAGCTTTTTCGAGCTTTCTCTCTGTGCTCATGAAATAATGGGGCAGATCCACTGCCCTTAGTACAGATACAGCACCTGTCTCTTACAAATAGGATCCTTCTAGAGAATATAACACTTCAGGCACAGCAAACCTTGAGATCTACTGCAAGTTTGGAGATATTCATAACATCAGAGGAAGTGCATAGCATTCCTTGGTACTAAAATGGATCCCATCCTTCTTACAACACAGGTGATATAACTAGCAGGATAGTAAACCTTCACAAATACACATCCAGCCCTTTAAGGAGAAGCATTTGTTGCTCAAAACGAGTGTGTAAGAGCATTTGTTACACATGTCAGTCCAGCAGAGGATTCAGGATTTAACCCTTAAAAGATGCTGCCTAATTAACCTACTGTACCTACAAAGGAAATTCCAGAGTTTCTAGGATTTATTAAGCTTAGTACAGGCACTAAAATATCAGACTCTTTATGGGAATGAAGAGTCTCATTTCAGCTCCATGCATCTCACCAGTGTAATCACCATAGTGGCCTTAATGAAATTCACCAGCAGCAGAGATGATGCAAATCACAAATCACTGTTCACAATGGAGTTATCAGTTATATTATATATAACCCTGAAAAATGTACATTCATAGCAGAAAATCTCAGTTCTGCACAGGCACCAGCGGCATTTTTATTAAACTTTGTTGTTAAATCCTCTTTGCTAAAACAATCAAAACTTGTTTAAATTGTGAGGTGGAAAATCTGCAGACAAATCAGATGCATAATCCAGAGAACAGATCCTGTTTGTCTTATATCACACTGGCAAGTTTATGAAATGATTGCCAGGCTGAAGTGAAAATTAATCTCCCTAGAAGCCCTTTTATTTTTTTAAAAAGTAGACATTGGATTTTAATAACTATGTCTCTGTCTATAGCAGTTTAAGGCCCATAAGTCAATGATCAGTTAGCCACGTGCCTGCTTCCCCTAAGTCACGTCTTGCAGTTTGAAAATAAAACCTCATGTGTTAATGTTGAGTAGTTATTTTTGTCTCAGGCTGCTATTCTACAAGTCTTACCAAACCATTACTTCTCTGCTCTTTTAGGCTGTTACAACTGAGTTACTGTTTCCAACGTGGCTGGTCTGCTGCTTGTATTATCTGCCCCTTCTCAGCCAACTCCAAATTTCTTACCTATGTGCTAGCAGGATTAGGAGCAAATAGACAGCTTCTGCACTTCCTTGCTCTGGTTGTAAAGAGTGCTCACAGCTTGGTCCATGCTTAGATCTGACTGTGCATGGATGCAAATACACGTAGTACTTCCCTTACCTGCAAGACACATCTGCTAACAAGGTGGGTGAAGATCTGCAACCAAATAAAACAATGGGGATTTAGAGCTGAGAAAGTAAGCCCATGATCAGGATGCAGTGGAAACCGAAATCATAGAATCAAAGAATCATAGTTATAGAATGGTTTGGGTTAGAAGAGACCTTCAAGACCACCTAGTTCCAACCCGCCTACTATGGGCAGGTTGACCTCAGGTTACTCAAAGCCCCATCAAGCCTGGCCTTGAACATTTCTAGGGATGGGGCACTGACAACTTTTCTGGGCAACCCATGCCAGTGCCTCACCGCCCTCACTGAAGAGAATTCCTTCTTAATATCAAATCTAAACCCACTCTCTTTCAATTTAAAGTCATTACCCCTTGTTCTATTATTACATACCCTTGTAATAACAACGCACGCTGTGCTTTCACAGACATCTTCACATCTGGCTTGTGTGGACAGGACTCTTCAGAGGGAGGGTTTATCTGTTTTCCCTTTAAAGCAACTGTTCATTAGTCTGTTGTGGCAAAACAATCAGCATTTTACAGAAAAATGGATTTGACTTAAACTTTCTACCCCAAGCAGTGAAGTCATCAGCTAGATGTCTGTGGTATGCAGTGGTGTCTTCTCCCAACCTAGGTTCAAAGTTATTTGTTGTGATATCTCATACTGCTTTCAGTCCTGTCTTCTAGAAGAGCATATAAAAAAGCACGGAAGAACTCATATGCTAGTAGTAGTACCACATACTGAAATAGGGAAGTGTTGCTTCAAATACAGGGCTGGAATAATCATTGTGGAGAGACAGGCTGTCCTGCAGACTTTAGAGGTGAAGGTCACTCCTCATCAGGCCTTGCCGCACAACATCAGGGCTCGTCTCTTTGTTGTGGCAGCGCACACTTACACAAGCAATCTCAGTGCTATGGGAATAGGATGTCTTGGGTAAATCTGATTAATCCAGCTGTTAGCTGTGTAAAGCCCTGAGTCCCACACTGCTGCCTGAGGGCTGGATTCCCATTGCAGGAAAAGGGCTTGTTTTTCACCATGGCGTGGAAACATTCCTCATCTAAAAAACAGTCCTGAAACATTTCTGATTAATAAAACCAATGATCCTGCTGAGTAAATAGCAATGGGCCTGCAGTTTTGTGACAAACTGAGTGAGAAGTAGCAGAATACATGGTGGGATCCTTCCCCTGCCAGCAGGACACTTATGATGCACATACAGGACAGAGTTTAAAGTGCAAAGAGATGCTCAATTATGTACATCCAGTCAATCTGCAAATGTGGAATTAAGTGCTGTCAGCCTTCACTTACTTGTCTGGCACTGAGTTATATTTTCACGTACAACTTGGCTTACAGACAAAAAAGCAACAGAGTTTAAAAGAGGGCCTGACTTTGTTTTGCAAGATGGAGACACACTCAGAAACAGAAATGAGAACACAGCCTGTAGAAAGATTGTTTATCATAATATCTGCCACTCCTGAAGCCAAGCCACAGTCATTAACAACCCTGAAGCCTTTTGCCCCTCTAACAGAGGCATAGCTCAAGGAAAAGGAAAAAAAGCAACTGAGGCTTTTAGACTTTCCCCAAAGTCAGCCTCATGTGCTCTAGAGATTACTCATATGACCAACAGAAAGGTTTACCCAAAATAAAACACAAGTGCATTTGCATAACAATTAGACAGATCTTTTTACTGCTTGTGCGCTGAAGTGATCCCAAAACATTAATTAAGCCTCACAACACTCTAGAAAGGCAGACAGTCTAGAGTTTGTTTTACAAGTGGATCAAACAGACAGCTGAGGCTGATACAGCATGAAGACAGAAAGGGAAGAGCCTAGATCTGCTTAGATCTTGCTGTGACAGCACAGCCTGATGTAACAACAGGTGTTTAATATGCCTATACGTAGCCATTGACTCCTGTTACAATGTAGAACAAGAGCACAGAACTAGCACTACTATTATAAAGTGTTACCTACATAGAAGCTGAGCCCGAAAATATAATCTGCTTCAGCACAGAGCTAACTGCAAAACTACCTGCTCATTATATGGTACCGAACCGGTATCTATCAGAGAGGAGATGTGAAACCACAAAGAACATTGTTATTAAATGACTCTAAACTGTAATTCAAAAGCATGAGACACTAGATCCTGAAGCAAGAGGAAAAGATCACTGTCTGGTTGTTGTTAATAGATGTAGGCATGATTTCAATCATGCTTTAAGCCGGAAAACAAAAAGAGCACGCAGGACCAACAATATCCAATATCTGTGTATTTTGCCATCAATGTTCTGTTTATTATAAAATTGATGTAGGTAGTATTAGAAATAAATCTTACTGTTTAAAAAGAATCTAATCCTTTGCTGCATACCTCTAGTTTTACAGTGGTGGGTGAATGGGATCCAACAGGAAAATAACGGTCCTCCCAGCCTCAAAGAGAAAAAAAATTAAAATCGGTAGCTATAATGTAGGCTCCCATCTCACACTGACTGCATTTCTATTTTGGCTTCTCTTATCTGGGCTACCTTGAGAATTCTCATCAGTAGGAATTCATCCATCTCTTTTCTTTCTTTCCTCCCTGAATTTCAAATTGGGCAGAGCCAGAGCCAAAAATTCCAATTGCAAGTCCAGACACTGAGGAACACATTCCAACGTGGTTTCACTGATGCACCTCCATCCTGATGCTCGCTGAGTGCAACTCCTTTGCAGAAGCTGGCAAGGCAAAGACCCAACTCATTCTTACTAGTTACACATACCACATGCCTATACACCACCTACTAGAAAAATGCTTCCCTCTGAACATTGATACTGATACTTGCAAAGTCCTGAATAGAATATGTGTTGTGAGTGAAAATTTAATGTCTTTTCCACTAAAATAAAAAAGCTTGTCATTGGAAAGATATAAATGAAATCAAATGCACTGTGCTAAATACAGGTAAACCACAGGCACAAGACTTCTTGAGCCATTCTTCGCCTGTGTATGCCAGAAACACTACATGGTACCGCTCCCAAACTTCTCCTAGAGATTAAGGGGAAGGTTTTCAGCGTGTTAGTGATGCTGCTCTATTAAGAGGCACTAGAGTGGTGACTCTTTATGACAGCTAAGCGTCTGACTCCTGCTTAAATGCCCCCTTCTCAGAATAATAAGAAAAAGAGAGAAAAGAAGAAATAAAGAAAGTTGGATTGGCTATTGGATGGAGGGAAAAAAAGGTGCTCCTCAGAACCAAAAAGCTATAAAGTGCCTGTTTCAACCTTTAGCCCTTCCATGGTAGTCATGAGCAGAAAACAGCTGTGGAAAGGAGAAGGGAAGGAGAGCTTAAATTTGGAGTGTACTGAAAGCATACTGCAGTTCTTGCAAGGTTTCTATCTGCACACACTATTCAAGGAGCCACAGTGCTGGGGGTTTCATTGTTACTCTGCTGTAGATCTCATCTCATCCTGCTTTTAGTGACATCAGGGCAAACAAAGGTGGTTCCAGGGAAAATACTCAAAGGATCACAGTCAACCAACATACTGGGACCTCTAAAACTGGATTTCAACCTGCTATGTTGTAAAGTAATCAGTAAGAGCATCTGAATGCTTTAGGTATTTGACATTCAGGGCATGTGAATGCAGAGTAAGTGCAACTTTCACTATAATAAAACTTGAGATCCTGTCTGCTCATGTTCATCACTTTCTTGCTCCATAAATCATACTTACTCTGCAAACACACTGAATGTTGAATTGATGCAAGATAGAAAGCTCTCCATGTATAGCTGCTTGCTTGCCAAAAGGCTGTGACTGACATCACGGTGAAGGCTGCCCACTGGTGCTACACAGTTATGTTCATGTTTCCTTAGGTTAACTTCAATACAGAAGTAGACTAGTGAGAGTAACACTCTATATTTTAAATACAGAATCCCAGTTCTGCAATATATAATAAAATCTTTAATATGGAGTGTTTTCACCCCAAAGCCATGAGATTTTAATACCAACAAAAGTAAGAGTCTTTGTAATACACTATGTTTTGTCATTTGGATAAACTAGGGGTTTGGTTTACAGAGCCAGTTTCAGAGGACTGAAGTGGAGGAAGTTTGAACGTTTCACAGATTCTTCTTCCATCAGTTTTCAAAGCAATTGTGTCTCTCCCCAGCTTCTGTACTTTTTAATTAACAGAAACTCCAAAGATCACTCCTGCCACAAATATTGTGTGAGCGCATTTGAGTATAAGCACTGATTATTTGTTGGTATACTGCTGCATCCACAGTCTTAAATAATCATAAATAAAAACATCTGTGCTATGCTTTGGTACATTTCTGTCTGTTTAAACCACAGATGAACTTCTAAGTTGTACAAAACAAAAAATTGCACTTCTATCTTCCAGAGAGTCTTGCTAGTCCAACAGACTTTCAGCTGAAGGATTCTTTATTGTACTCAAACCTTGTCCCATAAGAGTTGCTGCTGTTGCTCAGTTTATGAAGTATCTTAGAGATTTTGTTTGGTCCACAACAGAAAACTCCAATGGTCTTCCTGTTATCAAAAAAAAAAAAAAAAAAAAA
>VYXB01006849.1:107122-268612 GCA_013397135.1 Pachyramphus minor
AAAAAAAAAGGAAAAAAAAAAAAGAAAAGAAAAAAGTTATGACATTGTGAATAAACACTAACATCTAATGATAGACAGAATTGAATTCTGGCCTCATTCATACGAAGTCTACTACATATAGGTTTTAAGGTGAGAACAGTTCATTAGGTATGCAGTTAGTATTATTGAAGCCACCATATCTCTCCCAAGTATCCCCACAATAAACCCTATTACTTACCTGACTACGACAACTCTAAGGAAGAAGTGCCTCATTTTAATTTCAAGATACCAAGTGATGAAAAATTATTATTTTCCACTCTATTTTTATTTTCATAATCAGTCATTTTTTTGTTAAAAATGTGTCTCATTGCAATGACTTCATTAGTGTAACTCGTGATTTACTCCGTCAGGAGATCAAGTCACTAACAGTGACTCGTTACACTAATGAAAACGAACCCATGATTTTTTCTGGCAGCAGTAGAATAATTTTGCTGCTTTACTTTCACATTGGCATGCAGTTTTCCCTTCAACATCTATATTGAGAAATCTTATGAAAAGTCAAACACAGAGTATGTTCCTTGTTCTTCATCCATAGGTCTCAACCTGGGTTCATTAGTTAACCTGACTTTTTCACACCACTATACTGACAGCAGCTCTTTGCTCTCTGGTCACCTTAAAGATGGCCTGAAAGTCTGACAGTCATACAACATCGAAAGGTTCAGAACTGTAGCCAGCAACAGAACAGGGCACATCCATCACAGAAGGACTGAGCCATTCACAATACTCATCACCTCCCTTTTTTTGAAAGATGAGAAGGAAAAGGAAGGAGAAGGGAAAGACAATGCAGTGCAGCCTCTTCTACACCATGAAAAAAAAAAAAATTGTCATCTTCCTGCTGAAATTGTGCCACTACAGAAAAAGATCTTACAGATTTAGTGGGATGAAGAAGAAACATACAAGATAGAATATGGTTCTAACTATAGTGATCTACAGCACTCAGCAAGAGGCTGGAGACTTGAATTCTGGACCCTGCCTTCAGGATTGCTTCAGTATTTTATCCAATAACTATTTAATATAAAATATTTTAGCACATGCAGGATAACCAAACACAATTTAAAGTTCCGTGTGTATGTGTTTGGTGAGAGAAGGGAATTAACACATACAAGAAGAAATCTTTGATGCATGTTTTCAAGCATACATGCCTTATGTTAGGCAGCTGCTTGAACAGCACGGCAGTGCACATCGTACCACTGCACAGCAACACTGGCACTGTACAACTGCGGACTCAAACATTAAAAAGCATCACAAAGTTAGGCAGGTAACTTTAGTAGTGTCCTTGTGCAGGCACCTTACAATGCTGATTTTAATTGCCTTCAATTACATCATCTCTCAATCAATCCATGGCAAATATTTATAACCCATTCTTTCCTCACCCTTATATATATCTATTAACCTTTCTTGTCCTATCAGTACTCCTTTTAATGGCAAGGGATGTTGTGCTGGTGGCTGGATTTGCAGCAATAGTGAGAGCACTATTGCTCATTGCTCTCAAATAAGATTTCTCAGCACCTGTAGACTCTGAACTCCCTCTAATCTGGGCACACTGGAGAAAAAGGATTCATGAGCTGCCAGCAAGAATCTGTCTTCTACTGTGTATTTAATTGAGAGAATTAATGTTGTTGTTGGGTTTTCTTTTTTTTTCTTCATTAGTCTAATTAGTACAACCAACTGATTAATCCCAAAGAGTTTGGCTGCCCCTCTCCCTTTCATTACTTATAAATTGCCACTAAAGACACGTCTTAGCAGCACATACTGCTAATGTATTCCCATCCCAGCAAGGTACACAGAATTTTTGGCTAGTAATCAGAACCACAGAAAGGTTAAATGATTTGCCTGAAGTCACAAAAGAAACCTGTGGTTAATAAGGTCTACGAAACCCCTGGTGAACCACTGCTCGTGCAGTGAGCCAGAAGCTCTCAGACTTCCTTCGCAGGATACCCAACACCAGCATCTATTCTGGACATCCCCGCACATACCACTTACCTCCCGCATTCATGGCCCACTTCCTCCCCCACCTCCACCACCCACTTCCCTGCTTGCAGATATATTCCTCCCTGCCTCGCTTGGCTCCTCCTGGTTGCCTGGACACAAGTGGCTGTAAGATGCTACTACATGGAGCAGCGCTCTACTACCCTGAGCTGATGGGCTTTAATTGTGTATCACTTGTTTGGGACAAAGGCTTACTTTGTTGCTAGAAGAAAACAAGCAGTGTGTAGTGCCAAGTCTGAAAATCTTTATAAATACCACTTACGTGCTTACAGTTAAGGAATCTAACCTGTAGGCCATTCTTTGCAATAATTATAAACATCAATATAGGATTTCACTCATTCAGAGCACTAAGCAAGAAAAGCTGCAGTTTTCCTATGGGATGAGTAGGTCAGCACATATTCTTACATCCATTTTATGAACAGCAGGAGGTGAGGGAAAGATGAAATGCTTTTCTACATTGAGAAGATACAGTCAGGACTTAAAAAGATCCTGTTTTAAATCCCACATTAATTTCTAGAGAGAGGTTTCTCCTTTACAGCATATGAGAAATGTATCATGGTGCTCCACGTCTTTCTCTCCTACAGATACGCATGTCTTTTTCTAGGTCAGTCTCCACGTGGAGGACACACCTATTTAACCTAAGTAAAACTGAGCACAGTGTAAGCTTTTCATACAGAACACAACTGAGCAGGAACAAGGCTCCTGCTCCATCCCCCCACCAAAAAAACAAGAAAAAAAAAGACCAGTAATTTGTTATATTAACAGTCCCAATGCACATTGCTGGGACTGCAGGTGTCGTATGAAATATCAACAGTAGATGGCATGAGTCTGCTCCTCTTTTACAGAAAAAAGGATCAGGAACCTGATTCTGGGTTGCTCCATGCCATGCTCTGAAGGTCTGGCAAAGCTCAGACACTTACAAATGCACTTTGCTTATTTGGGACTCAAACAGCAACAACAGCAACAACTCACAAAGCACACAGCAATCAAATGGCTACACTCTGAGAGCTTTGCCAGCTGCCTGTTATTTATATGCAGCTTTTCCTAAAATCACAAGATAAAAACTGGAAAATATCTCAGCTGCCCATAAACAAGCCCAAGGGGATGATTGCAAATGTGAAAGCCTGAACACTGGCACCAGATGTTGGAAACAACTTGATTGACCTGTTTTGTTTTGTTTGGGTTTTTTTTGGTCTCTGTATTGCAGCAGGGACACTTAGGTGGAAAGTTACTGAGAAATAAGAATGGAAATAAAGCTAGTAGCAGACCTACAAATTGGACTATAGAGAAAAACTGAAGTTCCTGTGTCATCCAAGGAAATATGGAGAATAAGCATCTATCGTAGGTAAATCTCTGTGGGACAGCTGAGGTTGTTACAGGTTTCACTACTGTGCCCTCATGTTTCATGTACGTATGTCTACAGATACAGACCTATATAAACGTTGATAAAGGGGTGACCAAGGGTGACAAAGACATCTTATTAGCAAGCTGCAGGTAATCAAAAGAGTCAGAACATGATTTAGGTACTAAAAGAAACCTTGTTTGAAAATGGTGGCACAATTTAAAGTCCTCATGTGAAAATGCAGAGGAAATGGTACTTGAAATCTAATTAGGAGTAATGCAATGGAAAGCAAAAAAAGAAAAAGCAGGTATGACTACTACCAATAGTTTCATCTATATTATGTGCACTTACAGCCTTGCAAGGAAGTGGCAGAAATCATCATTTTCATCTTTTAAAACTGCACTCATACAGTTAAACAAAAAAAAGAGACATTAGAATGGAGCATAAAAGATCAGCAGTCTTCTATGCAGAAGACTCTAAGCCCAGAGAGTCAACTTGCTTCCATGATGTATTGCCCTTTCTTTCCCTACTCCAAGTGTGAGAATTGTACAAGGGATGTCCCTCTGTATCAGCCTTTGGGACATCCTGGCAAGTGACCCTATGCACAACATTCTCTATGACCTGAATCCAAGCAAAATATTGTCAGCAGCTCACACTGCCAACGCGACACATTTGGTACTCAGTATTTCACAAGAACCAGGGCTCAGTGTCCCCAGTCATATCTGGTCTGAGAAGAGAAGAGCCAATAAGCCACAGGCAGATTTCACTTTGCAAGTGCAAGAGAAGACAAAAAGTTATTGAGGGAAAGTTTTGCAGGTGAACATGTAAATACTTCTCAACCTGATGCACCCAGATTACTACCAACAGCTACGGAGGGTGGTTTGCTCCCACACCGCTGACTTTGCCAGAAGTGGATTAGGGAAGTTTCACACAACTCCTTCTACCAGATCAGCTTTTAAGGCAAAAAACTACCAGAGGGGGGTAAAATACTTAACCAACAAAGCTGGATCTGGACAAAGACATTCCATAGTCTAATTGCATGTCTTCTCTGGTTTACAACTGTCTTGTTTCAGACCATAAAGTATTTTCCTAGCACAGTAAAAAGGCACTGCCAGGTCTTAACAAAGAATAATAACCTGCCAGAAATCTTCAAAGACGATGTATCCTCTGAATAAAAACAATACAGGTCAGTCAAGTTCTTCCTTGTGAATTTTGTTTGTAAACTGGCACTATAAATCATGAAAATTATAGCAGTAGATAATTTTAAAAAATGCAACTTTATATATAAAACCAGCATATGTTAAAAGCAAGACATTGCCACGGACAAGAACATAGGGAATCTCTGTGCAGTGAGATGGAAATCTGCTGCTTTTGTTTCCTGGGTCACTGAACTTGCCTGCATAAAAAGCTGAACTGCTCTGTGTGTCCGAAAAAAAAAAAGTGCTTCAGTTTGTACAGGTTACCTCTCACAGCAAAATATTGGTTAATTTCAACATTACATTATATGATAAAACCCAGAAATATTTTCATACCAACACAGCTAGACACAGGTATCCCCAGCCATCAAACTGTGGCATCCTGCAAGCAGAGTACTTACCGCCTGTTACACTTTGCTATGTCATCAAACAGGAGTTTCCACTGGGGTCGTCCAATCAAAAGCCTGGAGTTTAAAGCTTGATATTTTTCACCAATTATTTTCTGCAAGAAACAAAAAAACTCCACTCTGCCTGATTTGCAAATTTCCTCATATCACCCACGGCTCCCATTTCTGACATTGGCTGACTTGCCATATTGCTGAGGTGTAAAACCTGAGCACAAGTACCAAACAGTTGTGATTAAAACTGCAGCTATTTTATGCTCTGATACCTCTGCTCAGTACCTTTTCAATGGCTCTCCTCGGTGTTCATTATATGTTGTTCCTCATGCATCTGCTCATTAATTTCCACATTACTTTTAAACCAATTTATTTAAGCCATAAAACAATAACCATGCTTCTATTACCCATTCCCTCACTGGCTTTTAATGCTAAGCTGGAAGAAACACTGCTGACGCAAAAATCATATTTCTGTCTGAAGTCTTTTTTTAACTTTGTACAAGTAACTATTAAGATGACTAGGTCTGAAAAAGTAACAAGGGAAATCTTACTTTTCTCCCTGAGAGTAGTTTGCCAGCTGTTTTGAACTGCTGTAAGAGCAGAAAGTAGCTAAAACTGCTCCCCAAATCCATTCCAGTAAATCACCATTATCAGCATTTTGATAAAGTGGAATGCCCTCCCACTGCAGGGCATGGCCCTTCCTTGGTTTGCTGTCCTAATGCGACAGAAAGGCAGAGAGAAGTTACACCTTATCTAGGCTCCCACATTCCCTCCTCTGCTGAACAACCTGACACATTGCTCATACCAATGCAAACACAGAGCCTTGGCCAACTCATCCTCTGTTGGCCTTTTACAGACACGAGACATTTGCTGCAGGTTGGGCTTGGCTCCCTCTTACCACACAGGCACAGGGCTTCTCTTCAAAGGGAGCATGAAGTGAAACTGCCCTATTTTTGGTAGCAGTCAGCACTTTGGACTAACAGCAGTGAACACATCAGTTGTATGGCAATGGAGAGGTGAATTTAATTCCCCCTTGAGAAATTATGAGCAACATTACAATTCATGCCAGTATTGTTCAATAGCCATAAAAAAAAGTGTCTTTAAAGAAAGACTTCAACAAAAAAGCTGATTTAAATAAATTCAGCAGCTGATTGATCCGTAATATTAGAAAACTTTCTTTGAATTGACGATTATTTCATTTTGCTATCACATTGCATTGCTCCTTTTGAGGGATGGATAATTTTAAGCTAACAATTACGTACCAGGTTGATCAATTAGGTATTTTCAAGTACCCCATTTCAATTGACATATATTGTCCAGACAATACATTTGTCATAGTCATAACTACTGTAGCTATTACATCATTCGACTAGTGTTCCTACCAAAGCTGTGAGTGTTATGCTATCTCCACCTGATACCAAGCAGAACAAAATCCTTTGGGCATGGTTTCTCACTGCATTTCATGTTTAAAAAGTAGTTGTTAGGCTTGGTTCTGGGCCCCCTGCAGTCACTGAAAAGCTTCCTGACACAGCAGGGTGAAGACTTGTATCTAGGCTTATGTGCTAAATAATGCAAAATGAAGATTGCAAGTGTAAATAGTTACAGGAGATGCCAAGATTTGGGGAATTAGCCCAGCCTGGGGTTTGGCAATACATGACAATTGACAGTTCAGTATAATTTCCAGGCTCATACATCAAGAAAACTTCTACCTTCTGTATATATTTGAGGCAATGAAATAAAAAGCTTTTTAAAATAGCTAATTTCCCTCAAAATATATATGAGAAGATTGAGCTTGCAAGTTCCTAGAACTACTCTGTTTTGATTCTCAGCCCAGAAATTATGTAGATTTCCCATCAAACATTTCCAGCTGCCTGGTCTGTGGCCTTGTAGGACCTCTTCCCTAGAAAAGGAAGATATGGATTTCTGCCCACACCTAATCAAGTTAAGGGTACCAAACTAGATTCTCTTAATGCTGTAGGGATGGACTGGCTCTCTTTCTCTAGTAATGAATCAGTCATCTGAGTTTATGGCCTCATGTCCTGTTTTTAACATCTGCAGTAATCCCCTTCTACCTTTGACTGACAGTTTGCATTGCCTATTACTCCAAGGTCTAGTTCAGTTTACAAACAACACTTGGCCACATACCTGTATTCCATCTGTTTGACTGAGGTACAGCTGGATATTTATATAGTCTGGACGATTCTCCTGCCAAAGCTGGAAGGATGATAAAAACAGCTAGTGAAATGATATTCTCTTTTTAATCTAAGTCTGAAGTCACTTGTGCCTACTATGCTGAGGGATATACATTTCAGCATCAGTGAAGTAAGCATTTTAATGTATAAGATATGATTGCATAGAAGATATGGATGCACACACCCATTTGTGAATGTTGTACATCATGGTGTGTACAAAATAGCGGGTTTTGGAAGATACACAGCTCTTACAATCCATCTGAATTTGTAAATCCCCCTTCCTTCTTGATCTGTCTACAATCCAACGCCTAAAGGCCACTCAGACTTCCCAGCCTACATGTGCTTCTTCCATTTTGCAAAGTAGTATGGACACAGAGAAGTGCAACATTGTGCAATGAAATATCGGTGATAGATACTCAAACTGTTTCATGCAGTTCCAAGAATAAATGGAGCCTGGATCAGGCAGCCAAAGCAGAACTACCACTGGAGCTCACCTGTTTTGAGCAAGGCTGCCAATCTTCTCATTGTGTGGCGTGGACATACCTTGCATTTAAGTTGTCAATATCCCTCCAAACACCCATTACCTTGTTATGCAACATACAGAGCAGATCTGCAAACCAGCGAAAAGATTCAATGTCCCTGCACACCCAAATGAAGTAGAGTCTTCTGAGCTTGTAGCATTTCCAGCCATCCCTTGAAAAATAAAATGTGTGGGTAACTAAAAATTATAATTTAAAAAGAAATATTAATTACTATGTTTTATATTCATTAACAGAAACATGAATTTCCATTAAAGACTAACTGCTAAGTCGTTCTTCAAGCTATGATATATCAGAGACTGAATTGACCAATGCAGCCTATTCGAATGATTCTGAGAATATTAAATCTTTAACACAGAGCTAACAGGCACCAGAAATATTGTTTCTACACTAGAACTTGTCAGCAATACAGATGATTTGGGCAGTAAATATGGGTTTATGCATCATCACCAAACTTTTATTTCAAAGAAAAGGAGACATTCTAAGTTCAAGTGTATTATGTCAATTCATTACTAGATTTATAAAGCAACCCATAAGTGGAAAGTATTGACAAATGCAATAATGTTAGGACTTAATTCTGCCTTTATATGTGAAAGGCTCTGGTTGATTATAATTAATAATAGTAGCAAAATCACAAAGACCAAATCAAATCAGGGCTTCATTGTGTTAGGGGACTGTGTGATGCATTACAGACCTTAGGAAATGCTGGTGGGTAAAGTGCAGCCATAGGCAGATTCTAGTATTGCATTTACAAAAATAGGACTCTTGTGTCAGATTTCTAATTCAATTAAAACACAAGTAAGCGCAAAGGAAGGATTTGAATGAACTGGGAAATATAATAGAAATGAAAAATGACCTGATTATTAAGGAGTTCAAATAAAGCACAAATATTCAGGAAGTATTTTCTTAGTTGGCTAACACTGTTTTTTGTTGTTCTAATCCCTGAAATGGTCTATGCATAGATTGTTTCCTCCTTTTCCTCTGAAATAATTTTCAGATAAAGAAGGTCTGTTCACTTGAAATGCTAGTCCTAGGAGCCAAGCCCGGTCAAAAACCTTTCATGATACACCTTGCCATACCCATTGTGCATTATTCCAAAGATCTAGAGTTGGAATATGTATAATTAGAAGAGTATAGTATTAATAGATCGATTTGAGTGATGTTTCCAACCACAGTCTTGCCTCCCCATACTTCTCCCTGCCCTGAGGATAGAGACATCACTAGCACTTCAGAAGAGGCTGAGAACTCACCTTTCATTTAAACTCCCTCCCAAAAAAAAAAACCTAACAAAAATCTGGGGAGTACAGTGTCTTTCAAGTCCTGAATTCAACTTTTTCATTTATAAACTGCTGACCTGCCAAACAAGACTTCTTCCATCGCTTTCTGACTGCCTAGACTAAGACAAGCCCTTAGGAAGGGTCACATTCTGGTCAGATGTGACAAGAGAACTATAAGCAGTAGCAAGCAAAATAAGTGCCTTTCACCATAATAAAAGGACAAAATAAGAAAAAAATGCAAGGCATTTTGTATTGAAATGCTTCAGTTCAGTAACAAAACACCACTCATGGTGATGAAACATTGCAGCTGGACTGCAAGACTTCATGAAACAAGTCAAGCATAGATTTAAATAGCATCTCAGACACATATGCCTGGTCTACCTCCAGCAGAATGTGTTATGCAGTAAAGGTGCAATCCCCCATTACAACCAAATCCACATGTATACAATACTTTTTGCATGTTTCTGTGTTACTTTTGCCCATAATAAAAGCCATTATTTACAGAACCGACTGCATGAAAGCCATTAGCTTTCCTTAAAGTACATATTTTCTTAAAATAAGGCATAGGGTTCAACAGCCAAGTGGAGGGAAAGGCAGGAACACAACAGGAACACAAAGGAACAGGAAACAAAAGACCACCTCAACAGGCTTCTGATCTTCCTGAAACCTGCATGTCCTTTACACAACAGGACTGGCCTTGCTGTTCTGCAGCACTGGCACTGTAATGCAGTTTGCATGTTCATACCTGCCAATTTCTACCTTCAAGCCAGGGCAAAGACAGAGGTAGGCAATCCACTAAAACAGTGCTTTGTTGATGTTTAAATACAGAGAAGGGAAGTAGACTAAGACTATTACTTTTTCCCAGAATGGGTCCCCTCTATATTGTTTGGCTACAAGGGCAGGTTATGGAATTGGCTCCTTGGAAGCCAATTTATGGCTGTATGCAGATAAATGGACGTTGCAATATCCTTTGGACGCACAGTTCTCTGGCAATGTCAGTGCAAGTTCCTACATCCTCTGATAACTGGTAGAGGCAAACATCTCATTACCTGCTGATGGCCCATCATTGTGATCTGTGACATTTTTGCTAAACACTGTCAGGGATAATCCATCATGAGGAAAACAGTAATTTTATCCACCTGAGCCCCAGTCTTTCAGCAAAAATGTACCCTGTTTTTGAGAGGATGATCCACACACTCTAAAGAAAAGAAAATGAGGAAGCACAAGATGCTCTTTGACGTCTGCTGCATATGAGACAGGTGAGGCTAATAACTTTCAGTAGCACTTAGCACTGTCAGGTCCAGCCCAGATTAAAGACATAAGAAGGTTCACAGCATCTAAATTTACTTCAGCTTCACTTTGGAGTTAGAGCTGATCATTGGCATGTTCATCTTGGAACAAATGCTTTAGCTGTGCATTTTAAAACCCTCTCAAAGCCAGTCAGCCTCTCAGCACCTCAGGGAAGGTTTGCTGCTTTGGTTGGCTGTTTATACTGGGCCTTTGAAACAGGGTTGCTTAACCTGTGACTGGAGCTCTTAGCCAATACTCTAACAAATAAAAAGAAATCAATAGCAAACACAAAAGCAAGCCTATTTCACAAAGCATAATGTTTGGTGGGAACCATGTTGTCAATGCAACAGAAGAACAAGAGGCAAAAGGTTTGATCTGCATAGAATGTCAAAGGCTTTAAATTAAAATAAAATTTTTAAAAGGAGAGTGAGAGAAACAAGAAAAAATAAGAAAATGGCATACCTAAAAATTAAACTTTTCAAATGGAATTAAACATCTGAACGCTATCTGAATTCAGGTTGATCCCTTTCTTTTAAAGCCTTAAACTTACATATTCACAGAAGTCAAACCAGGAGAGCTGGTTTCCAGTAGAAAGACTGTCACAACTGCCTGACTCTTAAAAACTCACAATTACAGTCCGCAGCCTCATCTAGGGGAGACTAGGGGAACAAGCCTAGCTGAAAGACTGTGACTACATTAATCACAGGCTAGGCTGGTGGAAGGACACAAAGGTTAGTGACACTGTCCCAGTCCAGGTGCATTACTGGCAAAACTCTACCACAACTCTTTGGGTTACCCAGACAGTATGAGATAACTTATGCACTTCAGGGACATCCCAGTCCTCTACATCTCTCCAGGGAATCATTTGCTTATGCCAGTGGAGGTTTTTTAAGACTCTCAAAGTTTTTCTGACATGTACTGCTATTGTAAATTGGGGGGAAATGGCTTTAAAAGGCTTAAGCTCACTTACAGCAGTGTGTTGAGTACTGATGCAAATGGTGTAACTCCAATACCTCCAGCCACACAGAGACTGACCTCGTAGTTCAGGGCTTCCTCAAAGGGACTTCCAAAAGGTCCATCCACATACAGTCTGCATAAAGAGCAAAAAGAACACTTTTAGAGAAAGCTGCTAAAATCAGAGAGAGAAAAAGAAAAGTGGGCTGGAATTAATACCCTGGAAAGCTTTATGTGGACAGAAATGAATGTACAGGTGGTATGATAAACTGCTATATAAAATCTCTTGGCCCATTCCATCATTAGACAAGCTATTTTTTAATCAAACAAGTGGAGGTGACTAAATTATGGCTGCCCTTTGTGTCTGGCATTAGATGGCAAAGAAAGTGCTGCAATAGAAACAACAACTTGGTGAGTCTATGCAGGATTGAAAAGAATTTGGCTAGGCCTGCCTGTGAGGTTCATCTTATACAGGTTTTTTGAAGAGGGAGAAAAATTGATGAATTTTTCCCCTTTGACTCATGCCTCTCATTATTATAACCATTTTGCTCACTCGTTTTCAAAGATTATTTAGGAGACTGTGCATACTCTACATAATGAAAGGGCATAAGCTTCTCCTTTATAACGTCAGCCAGAGAATTAAAGGCAGAGGAGACTTCTCTTTTCCCAGACAAAGTCTTCCAACCCTCATCTGATTTCCTTTTGAGGGATGGATTGTAGCCATAATTTAAGTTCTCAGTCTGATCTCATTTCTTTTAGTTTTGTGGTTTGATCCTTGGCATCATGTCACCAGTCAAGACAACATCTTGTTTGGGTGTCTTTGGCCAGTATGATCCTTTTCAGGAAATTTTTTCCAGATCTTTGCTATTGCTGGCATTTTGATGCCTTATATGTTAGGCTCCTTCTTCTACAATGTCTTAACTGAACACAGATAAGTACCTACTTTCTGATGGATCTGGAGGGTGATCCTTAACTATGCCCTGTATTATAAACTCCTTTCTTGGTGTCCTGCCTGAAGAGAAAGGGAGAGGACACTGGCAAAGCCACAGACATTATCAGAAGGCATTGGAAATGCTGGCAGTAAATATTTTTAAGTAACAAAACTTTATAACTAAACAATCTGAAACCTAAATTTGCTTATTCTTATTTCTGTCTTTATTCTCCACAGAATTCTACAAACCTTCTCTTGGAGAAGCTCAAAGCTTTTCTATGTCAGGTATGTTAGTTCCAGCATGATGGGAATATTAGAAAAACAAATCCACTCCTTACTTAGGACAGATAAATTCTTTTGCAAAATTGGGCCAAGACAAACTTAATTGGCCATGTGTACACAATATAAACAGAACTTAAGGAATCTGCTCATTAAATGTTTCCTGTTACATAATGCTTTACACCACATTTGCTTAACAATGGTTTATTTTCCACTAATGAAATGATACCACTACTGGTGCAGAGTGCAGCAGCAGCTGCTTTAAGAGATCTAAATGTTGCACTGTTACTTGACTGAGGAGGTGAAGGAGCATCTATTAGTTAAAAAAGCAACAGGGGAAATGTTCAGAAGCACATCATTACAGTGAAATAAATCTGGTCCACAGGACATTCTGAAAGAAGTCCACAAATGTTATGGGTCTCAGACGTATATGTAACAGATTTAAATGAAATCTAATTTTGGGATACCAGAGCATGTCAAAAAAGAAAAGAAAAAACAAAAACAACTGGATACCAAAGACAGACAACCAAGGTCCTGAGTCATTCCTGGCATACCTCTTATACATGTTATCCTAAGCAGACCATGCCCATCTGGTGAAATTTAGAGAATTGCTCCTAAAGGTATGAAGGGCAAAAGCACAGGCCTGAGGGAAATTCCTTGCATTTTAGACAAGCAGTACTAACTTTTCTTTGGATACACAAAGTCAATATTTTGGGTGAAAAACACAAGCAAACAAAAACAAACTAGCAAAATGTATTTTTCCAGAAATTACCACAGTGGATGTGACAATAGTCAGATACTGTAGAGGTGCCACTTAGCATAACTGCACTACTTGAGGATGTATGTATGTATCTGATGTATGTATGTCTGATCTCAGAAGGGATTAAGCAATTCCTGGGAAGTCTGAGTGCCACTGAATACCACTGACTTGAACAGGAGCTGAAACATGCAAAAACTAGATCTGGTCACCAGAAACTAGTCAAGAACAGTGCATGCCAGAAATTTAAGAAATAACCTGCAATTAAATATGTATTTTGGTCAGATTGCTCCAGTTTGTGGTCCATTAGCCCCATCTGGCCTGCAAAATATTTCTATTTGCCCACTATGTCTTCCTCTGAGAGAATGAGGAGCAGTTGCTTGGATAGCAAATGCAGTCAGAGAAGCCAAAACCTCCTGCTGTGTCTGCATGTGGTCCAGCACAGAACAGCCAGAATTTACTGCTTCCAAGTGTGAGAAAGAGAAATAGGGGAAACGGCAGAGAAATATTGCTACTGCATTAACCCACTCCACAAGACTGCTTGAAAAGACTGATTCCAAGGATAACATTATCTCCCTGAAAGATTTTGTTGGATGTCATAAACACGCACTATTTAATCCCATTTTAATACGGAGATAAGTTAAAACTAAGATAAATGTGGCCCTGACGCCTTAATGGCAGTGGTTATTTAGGAATTGAACCTTCTTTTATTCAAGTCACTGAAAGGAAGAAACCTTCTGATGCCATATCAAAAGGCACAGGGTTGAACAGAGCAGTGATTCAGTCACAGACTTCTGCGGAGATTATGCAATTTTTGTTTCCTGTCAACATGTTTCTCTTTTCATTTGGTAGGACCGAAAAGTTTTGCATAAAAGCAGTTCATTATTGCAAATGAAATCTCACAGCACTCAATAAAAAGACAAGACAAGCCAAGGGGGGTAAGAAGACTTTTTGTTTCCTGAGTTGTGCCCCAGATATATCACACTACCATGCTATGCTCTCCTATCCCCCCAGCTTTAATTTAATTAACATGAAGGCAGGGAATGGAATTTTACTAGAAGTTTAGAAATTGACCCTTCAGGCAAACTTATTCAAATAACGAGTTGTTCTTTCCACATGTATTCATTTCCAGACTTAGGAGTGCTCTCACTTATTCTGGCACAACTTCTTAGCTCAGAAACAGAGAGAAAAGCTCTTCAAAACAGAATACATCATAAAAAATAGCAAAGCATATTATTAAAAAGCATCTTACAGATAGATGGTCAAAATATTTTCTATTTAAAGCACATTTCTGCAGCACGGTGGCACCAACACGGCCCAGCAAGCAGTAAACCAGCTTGTTCCAGTTCTGGGCAATGCAACTGCACTAACATGGGGCTGTCCCTAAACCAGGGGACACTGCCTCAGGGACAAAGGCAGCTGTACTGCTTTTGAGACCCAAGTTATTATCTTCCATAAGGAATTGCACAGTCATGTGTGGAGATACCTGCTCACCCCTCTGGGAATTGGATGTCTGTGCTGTGCTTTACTTCAGCGTGTAGGTGCCCCTAGAAAAGTTTAATGTTTACATTGTTTTTCACTACCCACCAGTAAATGATGATAATGCCTTTTTTTTCCAGCCTCTCCAGGACTTCCTGCAAGATATTATCTCGGATATTAGTGGCATAACAGATGGATAGGGGAGTTATTTCAAGAAATTGTAGGAAATTTTAATTAAAGAAGTAGCATTATTTGCAAGCTGAACAAAATGCTTGGATACAAAGTACTGTATAGAGCACAAAAAGTGAAATCCTAGTCTGGTTGAAGCTTGTGGCAAAGCTCTTACCATTGTCAAAAGAATAAGGATTTCACTCAGTAGCATGAGATTTTATATCCTCAGTATTCAGTTCTTACTAAGACCCACATGTAGGTATCTTTGTGTGACCATACTAAGTTCTGGATACAGTCACACACAGTCAATATAGCTAATGGAGCCGAATCCCTCATAATTCCTTATAAAAGTCCTACATCATTGACTTCAACAGATAAACCTCCTACCACATTTGTTCTTCTCTTTTACTTGTCCTACCAAAGCAACAGCTAAGTACTGATAGATACAGCCTGAGAACTCCAAGGAACTGAGTGATGGCTGAAGTAGTTTCCTTATGTTCTTCTGCTGCTGTAACTCTGATGCACTAGAGGGATGCAATCCCCTCTCTCTGATAACCCACAATACCAGCCTCCACCCCCACATGACAAATATTCAAAAAAGTGCCTCCATGTTCCACCTACATTTCCCTTCATTCCTGGGAGGGACTCTCTGTAAACATCTGAAGAGCTATTTCATTACCTCCCTTCAAATTCCTTCTTAAGACTCCTCTTTCCTCTGATAGCTGAAAAAACAGGCTACAGATGTGCTCACTGTAGCTTAGTGATATTCTGGCTCAGTACTGTCTCACTGTTTCCCTGAATTTTGCTGTCTGACTGTATCCATCTGTTTTCTCCTGTTTCTCCAGTTTAAGTTGGTTTGTCTCTGCTGTGTGACTTTTATCTATTATGATGGTTTCCTGATGTAGGATTGTTTCTTCAGGGCACTAGGACAATTGACATCAGTGAAGAACTACATAAAACCACCCAAATCTAAACCTTGTATCAGAGACAGTCTTTCATATGGTAGGCCTGTAGAAAGCAAAACTGACTACTGCAGTGTTCTAGAACAATTTGTAGTCCAAGACTCAATTCACAGTTTTCAGTCAAAACCTAGCTACAACAAATTACAGGATTTTATTTTTCAAAGAAGCTGTACTTACTACTATCAGAGATTTTTAAACATTTTCTGAAGAAAAAAATCAAGACAGCTACTTCATTTTTTAATACTTCATGTTATTATTTAAGCCTCAATATATGAGTGTGGACTCTGACACTATTTTTCCAGAGGGGTTGTGATTACTGACAGCATTTCAGTACTAAAAGCCTTTTACAGAAGAACCACCACTGAACAAAGCACACCATCCTTGGTTCATATGGATTTCCAAAACTACAATGGCTTTCGAGGTTTAAAAGTGTCACAAAATGTGACATCTAGCACATGAGATCAGAGATTTCCGTGTGTTCTCCTGACATTGTGAAGAATGATGTTTCCATTAAAGAAATCAGCAGCCCCTTAGACAAGTAAGCCTGCAAAACCCACCGGGTTCAATTAACTTTACATACTATTGTGTGCAACATTGAAAAGGGTTGTGATTCTAATTTAGATTTCATTAGGCATCCTCTTCTGCTTTTTTTAACTGCTCAAGTGTAATTTCTGATTGATCATTCACATTTTTTCCCTTCAACTTCAAACATATTCCTACAATATGTACCAGAGATTGTAAAATTTTCCTTTCCCTTCTACAGAAGTTGATCAGTTAGTGAAGCATTGGATTATAACAATTCTAGATGGCTCCAAACCCTACAGAATCAATTAGCATCAGATTTTCTTCACATAGAAACATGCCAAACTATTATTTTTAAAATCCTGTAAGAGTCATTGGTTTTAGTACTTTTTAGTTCCATCTATTTCTCCCTGACTGGGCAAAACAAAACAAAATCACCTGTTCTTTCACTTATTATACTCTCAAGGGCCCAGAGATGACCAAATAGGAAATTCCAGTTTTACAACATCTTTAGCAGGAGGAAATAGAGTTGAAGGCATGATGACAAGGGCAAGAAAGTGGAACAGTGGAGCTGTATATTTATGGATAAGGCTCCTCCTGTAAACCCCTAATTGAGATACAGGGTTTTCTGTGAGGCACAGTACAGGTTCAAAAACAAGATTCCACAGGAGTAGGCTGGAACACTAGAGCAGTAAAAGTTGTACAACTACCTATTGGGAACTGGACTTGTAACAGAGGAGTGAAGAGGATGGTAGAAAACAAGAAAAGAACCTCCTAACAATGAACAAGACATTCAAAAAAGCATGGAGACTGAATTACCACTGATGGCAACAGAAAACAGAATTGCACAGCTGACAGACAGCCTTGTAAATGTGGCTCTTCCTTGTTCATGACTCCTAGAGAACTCTGAAGGTAACTTCTCAGACCAAGTTAATTTTCCTCAGAATTGAATAAAATTATCTAAACATTGCCTAGAGTATTTATGGAGAACAACATTTCTGATTACTCATTGATGACTATCACAGGATAAAAGCAACAGTTTAGACCATTTACTTACTCCATTAAAAAGGTCTATAAAACCACTATGAGAACAACAATCAAGTATAATTATGTATTGAGGCAACTTTGTTCTTTTAAAGTACATGTACTTTCTGTTCCATATTCTGGGGTCAATATTCTTAATTAATGTTGTATTAATTCTTCTCCATGGCAGCCTTTTTACAGTCATTTTTTATAAAATGTTTCCAAAATGTATTCATTTGATTAAAGAACACATAATTTAATTCTATTATAACAAGAAATCCAATTTTAGACTTTTTTCCTTACCAATTACAGGTTTTTTTTGTGAGTGCCTTGCCTCCCTGTAAACTTGTTTCCTACCAATTCTGCCTAGCTAATAAAGAAAAATAGAGTATTTATCATGACTGCACCACCTATTGCAACTTGAAAATTTAGTTTGTTACATGATTAAGTGCTAAAATGTCATAGACCAGCAACCCCAATTAGATTGAATGTGTTGGCTTTATTTCTCCACAAGTCATTCACTGACACCGTAGTTATCTGCCTGTCTCACTGCAAACAGAATTTCTGCTTTAGAGAAATCCACTTCTGTGTTTGATCTTTGGTCTCTTTCAATATTTACTTGCCTATACCATTCCCTTTGGTTGTCATCTCAGAGTTGCCATCTAATACACGGCATGTAAGTAGTGCCAATATTAGCCCTCTTCCTCTCTTGGTAAATTTACTCATTGGGACAGGATATCCCATGCCTCCACATCAGTGGAAGTACCTGCAGCATCAGTATCTGTAGAAGCTTAGAAGACAAGGGGGCTAATGTGTATGTTTCAAACACCAATAGCTGGATAAATAGCTGTGGAGCCAAACAAGGACTGTTGGCAATAACAGCCAAGTATTGTTGATAATAGCACACTGTGAGAAAGAACAGAATGTGACTGGAGAAGGGACCAGACAGAGATAGGGCAGCACTTTCCTGGGACAAATGTCCTTGTTCTGGCTCCAGAAGAAAAACACAACACAATCAAGCTCCACTACACCTTTGGGCTGGGAAAAGAAAAGTTGGCTTCTGCTGACAAATCCCAAGTATGACAAGCGCAGGATTTAAAATCCTAGGTAGGTATCTGCAGAAAAAATAGGGGAGGAGAGAAGCAACTGACTGGAGTGCTGGAAGCTAGAGCTGGCAGCAGATCAATCTGAAGACAAAGCCAGGCATATCATGGTTCCCTCCAAAGTCAGCCTGCTCAGGCTCTTTGGACTAGATTAAGTAGTGAAAGAATTCAAAATGAAGAGAATATGAAGAAAAAACAAAGAAGGATAAATCTCACAACAAATTCTGATTCTGGAATGAAGTAGTTAAACCTGCAATAAAATGAGATTGTTAATATATAGCAAACCAAAGCACAAATATGCTGCTTAAAATGCAATAAATTCCCAAGAAGAATTTGTCATGTCTCACTGCTGACTCATTTCTGTCTTAAGGCTTACATTAGGTAAGCAAAGTGATTTTGCCCAGTCACAAACCCATCTTTTATCTGGAAAACTCTCATTTTAGGAAAATGTCACTCACAGATACACTTCCTTTATGGAAAGATGTTCTCCATAAGCCTCACATTCTATACAGGCCAGTGAATGTGTCTATAGGAGTAAGTCTCCTTCAGGGCAGTTTCATGAAGCAAGTAGTTACTACTTTTGGTCTGTAAAGAATCTATGCTTTAATTTCGCTGCCAGAACGCATAGAAAAGACATTCTCCCAATATTCCTCTGACAATTGAAGAGAGAGGTCTGCAAGATAGTGATAATGCAACTTCAGACGGCTTCCAGATATTAACTCATGGTCAGACAAGCTCATTTCCTTAGGCAGAAAGTCTCTTATCTGGAAAGGGATACAGAAAACTGGCAGGGCCAAAATGGAAAGAAAAAACACCTGCTGAACAGTAGAGTGAACCATACACAGTTGCAGTAAAATGGCAGATTAAGGGTGAGATCACCCAACTTGGAGAAGGAATTTCTGAAGTCAACAGAAGCCTAGAGAGGAGTCTGCATATATATTCACTGGCAAAAACTTATCAAGCAACTGCAGTACATCACAGATGAGCTCAGTGCAGTCCTGACTATCCCGACCTCTTCGTTGTTTATCTCTGAACATGCTCCAACTTCTTATTTTAGGTTCTGTTTTTCAGAGCGAATGGCTCATTACTGTCTGCAGTATTCCAGTTTCAGTCCTGCCAAGGATTACTCATTAGGTGGCAGTGTCATTGTTACTACTATACAAAGATGCAGGTTACTACCATGCAAAGATGCAGGTTACTCAAAATAAAGAAATTTTTAACCCTTGAATTTTTAAATTCCTTCAGGCTCTTACCTTTCTGTGTGCTGTAAAAGTACTCATATTAACAGATTTTCAGCATTTCTATGAATTACATATAAGAAGCTTAGAGAGGACAGGTGACTCCAAACAAAACAGATGAGTGACTTCCTGAGAGACAGAGAGGGAACTAGTGTTTAAGTACTTTAAATACACAATTCTTCTCCTAACCTTTCCCACCTCTGCTTTTCATGAATATTCTGAGGGCTACAACCCATTGGTGAGAAACACTGCTGCAGGGCAAAGTGATTGTAAGAAATTGAAGAGAGCAGAGGCTGGGCATCACAGCATCTGGCACAGAGTCAGGGTCTAAGCCAAAGAAGCTTTTCCTGTAGGTTCAATACCAGTTCCTATTGAAGAGGGTCCCTGAAGTTGCTCTGTATATATACAGAGAAACCCCACTGTGTATGACTGGTCTTGCCATTCTATGAAGACACAACAAATCATGACACATGAGATTTCTTGCACAAAATCAAGTGTCCTGCAGCTCCACACCAGTAAAGCTGATCCCCATCATGTTTGTTGTCATAGTGAAATGCAGATCCCAGGACTGTGCCTCAGATCTAACCTAAAATGGCAGTTTTCATCAGTTAGAGAGGAGGGTAAGTCCAGACTTTTAATCTCATCTCCCTTATGCTGATCTACTGCCATTTCCAGAATGTCATTTACATCCTCAGCTATGCTCTTTGTTTTGATGTTATCAGGTAACAACACATTCTCAGAACTCCCCTCTACAAGATAAGAGATACTTAGTTTAATTAGTTTAATGCTTAAGTTTACTCAAAGATGCACCTCAAATACTGTGTTCAGTTCTGGGCCCCTCACTTCAAAAAAGACATTGAGGTGCTTGAGAGTCTCCAGAGAAGGGCAACAGAGCTGAGGAAGGGTCTAGAGAGTAAGTCATAAGAGGACTGGCTGAGGGAGCTGGGGTTGTTTAGCCTGCAGAAAAGGAGGCACAGGGGGAACCTTAACACTCTCTACAACTACCTGAAAGGAGGTTGTAGCCAGTGGCGCTCAGTCTCTTCTCACAGGCAACTAATGACAGGATGGGAGGACATGGTTTCAAGCTGTGTCAGGGGAGGTTCAGGTTGGCCATCAAGAAGAATTGCTTCACTGAAAGGGTGGTTAAGTGTTGGAACAGACTACCCAGGGAGGCGGTAGAGTCACCATCCCTGGAAGTGTTCAAAAAATGACTGCATGTGACACTTAGTGCTAAGGTTTAGTTTACATAGTGATATTGGATCAAAGGTTGGACTCAATGATCTTTGGGGTCTTTTCCAACATTAATGATTCTAGGCTGATGCACACAGACAAAAGGCTGTTATAAAGTATGATCCTAATGATTCCCGTACCCCATGTCACTGTTCCTTTTTCAGTTATGATAATTTCTTTTTTGGTGAATAGTCTGATATTTCTGACTATTCCAACTCATTGTTCTTTTCTTCCATCCACCTCCTAAAATTTTCCAGATCATTCAGAAATTTCATTCCATCTGCTCTGAACTATACTATACTTCCTAGTAATTAAATCCAATTATTTAATTATTTTGTTGTTTACATCTCCCTCCTTATAACTCATTATTTGATATATTGAAAGAACACATCTCAAGATGAATTGCTGCCTATTTGATATCTCACTCCTTTTAAAACTCTCTGCTTAAGAACTATTTGCTGCTAACCACCTGTCAGCACTGCCTTTTTCTTTTTTTCTTCTTCTTTTTTTTTTTTAATAACCTGTGCTGTATTCTTATTTGAACAATACTTTGCTGAATTCCCTATGGAAAAAAAATCTGATTTAAGAACAACACAAGTGGCAAAAGTGCCACTGAATTACATGATATCAGGATTTAGTTCTGCAGGACTAAAAGGTGTATTATCAAGCAGATATCCACTATACAAGTGTATGCATATACCAAATCTGCTTTTTACTATTTATCCTACTGTGGTACCTATATTTGCAAGCAAATACACCATGAAATGGACAGTACACAGTGCATGAAATCCCAGTGGTCTAGGTTCTGTGTATCTACTAAACCTCATTTTTTGAAGACCTCACTCTTTATCCATCAGCTGTGATCAATAATTTAGATGTTTTACATAACACTTTCCTTCTGTTTAAGGGTTCTCTTAACAATTGTAATTTAAACAAATTGTTAAGTAAAAACTGGACAGAGAAGCAAATACTTTCTGGTTGTTCCTTTCTGAGATTCTGAAAATTGTATTAATGTTTTTCCTAATGGTTGCATTCATCAGCCATTTACTAAACCACCACCAAACATTTCTAGCATTGTTACTGCTACATCTATTGTGAAAGTGCCCAATGATCCATAATCAAAAGGAACTCCCCTTGGAGTAGGAACTTTACAAAGAGCACAAAGAGAAAGGAGGAATGCAGCAGCTTGGATGCTGTGCTGGGATCTAACCCATTCTCTGACATACTTTTCTTAGGAGAACTTGGTAAGTCTTTTTGATATTGTGTGACACTATCTACCTCTTAGACAAAAATAGTTGTATTTCTCAAACAGAGAGGAGCATTCCAGCAATGACTCCATTAAAAGTTTGCGAGTCCCATAAATACTCCTGTAATGGTGGTCACAAACCCCATTGATATATGGATCATAATCCTTAATGAGCAAGTAAAAGGAAAGGAGTACCACATTACACAAAGGAGTATTCCTAGAGATTTGTTGTTTTACGGTTTCCATCTGTCCAACTGATGGCTTTTATCTGACAGTTTTAAACCTGACAGTTTAAAAAAGGGTAAGCAATAGCTTCATATCTCATTGGAGAAGCCTTGCCAAGACAAATGAATTAAAGAAAGAGTAAAGCTGACTGTGGACAAAGTCACCATCCTTGTTAATTCCTTGTTAATTTTATTTCATCAGTTTTGTTAACCTTAGATGACAGTGTTCAAATACTTGAGTGACAGGGGCTTTTTTAAATACTAGTGACCCAATGATAATGAAACCACAAATGTAAAAAGAAGTACTTTTGATATATATTTTTCTGAGAAGTTTTAATGGTACAATGTCCCTTGAACTTTCATCTTCCAAGAGGTCTTCAGTACAGAGATAAACAGACCCCCAGACTCAGCAGAATCAAGACACCCTTTTTGGTTTTTTTTAATAGATGCTAAATATTTCAGTCATGATTCTTCTCCTTGGACATCACAAGGAGANGTTTCTGGGTTTTTTAAATAGATGCTAAATATTTCTCCTTGGACATCACAAGGAGAATAGAACAAGGGAATGAGGCAAATTTAATTGGCTCATAATTGCCAAAACATTTCTACATGGTGCAGATGCTATTCACTGATGCCAGAATCTGAGTGAAGGGCCAAATAAACAACAAAAAAGTTAATTCAGTGTGTGGGGGGGGTGCATCTGACTACAAACAGCTGGCATAGCCAATACAGAGATAAATGGATTTCTTAAGCTCCAGTGCTGTTCTTTACGGCTGCTTGCAGCCAAGCTGCTCTATTTTGCTATCAAATGACTTGAGAGGGTCAGATCAAATTTTGCTAACCACTGTTTGCACTGATTCTTTAAAGTGGATTCCTTAATTGCAGTGCAAATATGCACCAAGAAAAAAAAAAGTTATCAGCCACTACACAGACAGTTACTGTCATCTAACATCATGAAGGCAAAAATGTGTATACACGTGATACACATGTATACAATGTAGTTACATGTATATATTTCACTACATATACATGTATACATGCATACAATGTGATACACACCCAAAAATGCTTTCAGACAACAAAGCACTGCTACAGATGGAGCAGTGAAAGCTAGAAAAGTTTCCCATTTCAGCTTGGACTGACTCTGGAGAGACGGAAGCAGGGGCAGAGCTCCAGGGGACAGCCCTTCTGCTGCACTTAGAGCTTTGAATTAGATATTCAAGTGCTAATGGAACCATGGGTGAAAGAAGATTTGGAGATGCTGAACTCAGCCTGTTTTCTCCTGAGGACACAGCAATTCACAAATGAATTCACAAGACATTCCTTAAACCCTTCTCCCAAACACAAGACAGAAGATTACATTGTCCATCAATACCAACATCACTTGTATGTCACAGAAGAGCACTGCCCAGAGCCTCTCATTACAGCCAGAGACCTATGTCACCGAACAAACTCATTAGATTCTGCTCTGCTGATGCCATAAAGTAAAACTATTCTTTTGAATTAAGGTATCATTCTTCCTGTAATGTGTGGACTACGCATATATCAGAAAGTTACATCTGCTCTCCCTGCATCCCTCCTCCCTTCCTTCCTTTCCTTCCTTCCTCCCTTCCTCCCTCCATTCAGACCACATAATATTCAGCATCACTTCCCCCTTCCAAGCCATTCAGAAAACAAACATTTAGACTTTTTTCTTTTTGCTTCAGTTCAGCAGCAAATTTTACATATGTGAGTTGAAGCAAAATTTCATGCTGTGTCCTTGAAACAAAACAGGGCTAATGGAGAGGCTGGCATGTAACACCTCTCCTTCACAGAATGTCTGTTTCTTCTGGATGGAAAGAAGCACAGCATTTCACTGGGAAATATGTAACCAATGACTTTTACAATCTTCAGATCAGCTATGACCCTTCAGACCAGTATTCCTTGCCCTTCCCACTCAGAAAAACTGGCACAGACACTGAATTGCCCACTGCAGCACTCTAAAAAATGGATTTTGGTACTCTTTAGTCTTTCTTGCAACTTACACTAAAAAATTACAGAATTTGGTTTGGAGCTCCAGATTTTACCTTACACCAGCTGGAATGAACTGCCAGTTTCCTAGATTTGAGCAAAGTGAGTGGTATCTCTCCACCTTTAAATTCTCACTGATAGAGTGATGAGCTGAAATCCTAGAGATGCTTCTCTTGAAAACTGCACTGTAGATGATGCTCTTGGTGCATTACTAAGATCAGAAAATTTCATTTTCACAGTGTCCAAATGGCCAGAACATCAGATTTACATCCCTTCACAAGACAACATTACATGTACATGATTTTTCTTATCCAAGTTGAAGCACAAGAAAATGCATGACACAATTCTACCACCATTTCTTTGGCCTTTGGTCTGATAAAATAATACCATGTGATGGAGAAATTGTAAACAACTACTTCCATTGTTGAATTTTCCCCAACAAGGTAACAAGTAAGAAGCACAAAAGATAAAGTCCAAATAGCTTTCAAAGTCTTTTGAGAAGGGATGCAATACTCTCATTTTGGAGAAAAGACTGGAAATAAATGCTCACATTTCACAAAGGAAACTTCAGCTATCCATGCAAAAAAAAACAAAAAAACCCACAAACTTAATCTACTGTAAGACCTTCAGAATTGGTTCAATATAATAAAGATGTTTAATCTGTTACGGTAATTTATCTAAAAGATGAAGAAATTAAACCTTAAGGATATTAGCAATCACTAACAGTAATGTACCTAAAAATTCTACTTTAAAGACATAGTATAAAGTAAAGGGAAATACAAAGCTATAATATCCTTAGGTAACATTGTGATGCACCATGGGAAACAAGACCCTAGTCCTTGGAAACTCTCAGGCATTTGGCTTTCAGTAGACATTTTTGAGTATTTTTTTGAAACCAGAGATGATACAGAGAATATTTGCACTGTTAACTCCATAGGTTGTAGTAGAGGTTATAATTTCCATACTGGTCAAACGGATTTGGGGTTGGAGGACTGATACTGTTCTGATGTGGGGTTTTGGAGTATGCAGAATTTTGCCTTATACAAGCTCCCAGAGGAATGCAGAAGTTTTAAATATTTGGTTTTAAATGAGAGTTTGATTCTAAATGACTTTCAACCATACACAAGTTTAATTTAAACCTTGTATTATAAAGATACCTTGACAGCAATGGATAATTAAGTCATAAAGCAAAGTGTTACCTGAAAGTTATTAGGCTCTAAAGCAAATGATTTTCATATCTTTTCTTTCTGGTTGGTACCTGTAAGACATCTTCTTTCACTGCTTTAAAGGAAGAAAATATTTCACTACATTCATGATACCAAAGAAAACCATCACTAATCAGCTCACTTGACACATGTGATGCCTCATTTTAGGTGTAGATGCCTAGACTGGTAATTGTCTGACAAATCTGTAGCTCACAAAATTCTTCCCTTAAAAAACAACAACCAAAAACTCTGAATATCATCCAATTTATCTTCACCATCAAACAAATCAGTACATATCTTCTATTCAAACAGCTTTTGTGTTCGGACTTATCTACTTTAGTCTCCAATTCCTCTCATAAGCAGCCTCAGCCAGCTGATTAGGCAACACTCAGAAAGGATTTGGCATCTAATATCATAGGCTGTTGCAGTTCTGCAGCTGCTAACAATGTTTTCCAGCTGCTAGCTGTCTGGCCATTCCAAAGCACTTGTGATTCTTGCAAACCACTTGACAAGGTCATAGAAGAAGTTTCCTTGGGGCTATGCTTGGTCCATTGGGCACTATCTCCCAGTAGCCAACTCCCATCCTCATGATTGAGGATAATTAACATCTACAGTAACATACTATAGGATGAGATGGCTTTTCTACCACTGTCAATTTTTAAAACTAGCTAGTTCTTAGCTAAGCTCTAGCCCAGCTGCTGAAACAACTTCCTCCATGAAATGGGGTAGATATAAGTGTTTATTTGGTGATACTCAATTCAGAGTGGTCCAGTTGGCATCCCACAGCCCAGATCTCCTATCCAGTTCTCTGAAGAGACAGGGAATGGCTGCAAGATCAACATGGGCCTGTTGCTGCCCCTGATTATCACCAAGAGTTTGAAGGCCATTATTTTTAAAACTAGATAAAACTGAATGTAAGGGCAGAAGGGATCATTGTAACTCTCTCTTACATAATGAATCAAAGAACTTCACTAATAATTTCTGCCTCAAACTACTATAACTCCTGTTTGAGATGTTTAAAAAAACCATCTCTCGAGACATCTGGTGGCAGATAATTCCCCACAGTCTCACACTGCTGCTCAGTAACAAGGCAGGTATATATCAATTAAATCAACAGGCTTTATCAAGAACCATGCACATACTCCCAAATAGCCAAGTGAAAACCAGCTCTAATGTTTTGTCTTATTCCATTCACTTTGAACAAAGCAATGATTTCATCTCCAAAATATTTTGAAAGGTTTAGGCATCTTCTATTCTCATTCAGCCCTTTCCCATTCTCAATTGGGATTATTGCAATGTTTTTCATAAAACAGTTCATGACTGCTAATGAGCCACAACTATGCTATGATAAACAGATAAATTAAAGTAGCATTCTAGAATGTTTGGTACTTAAAAGACAACATCTATGTACATGGAACTTCAATTTTGCATGTATGTTGCTGCACAAGTCTCTTACAGGTTTTTTTTTTTATTCATCTTTCTACCTAAAAAGATTTGTACTTGTGCCTTGGATTTCAGGTTTGAGCCCTATTGAAGGTAGCAGCAAAATTCCCCTAGACTTTAAGGGGGTTGGTTCACTTTGTGTTGTTGTTACATGAACTTGAGGCTTTTGGAAACAGAACAAAAGTGTCTTTATTCTGCAAGTTACTGGAGTACTGTACTGGTACTCTAAACAAATATAGCCTCTGTCTTAAAGAATTTATGACCCACATTTTAGTTTAACATGTAGTCCTAAATATTTTAATGGTCTTGTTTGATATTATCTGTATGTGTCCACATGGCTCTTTGTAAGGATCTCAGCTCAAAGACGTAATGCACAGTATGAATTACTGTCCTCTTTCTTCCCATTTTCATTATGGTTTCAACAAAATTTAGATTCAATACTTGAATTTTTACTCCTGCTGTTTTTAATGAACAGCTACCAGTCTTTACCCCATTGCTAGTATTGTTCTTCCCATTTGGTAAAAACCCCAAGGGACAGGAAAATGACCTTTACTTAGAGTGAGTGTTTCATTGTCATGGAGGTCAACCTTGCAGTGGTTTGCAAACTCTACAGGATAATTTGATATCACTGCAAGTCACATTAAAAAAAAAAAAAGAAAGAACAAAGAATAAGAGACAAAATCCCAAACCACTAAAACCCCTTATAAATATTTTTCTCCCTAAACAGCTTGAGTTTCTTTTAAAGGTCATTACAGATTCCTTAAGTAGGTATGTCTTTTTTAATCAAGTCCTCAAAATTCTCTGAGAGTCAGGTTTCTGAGGAGTCAGAAATTATGACAGTTTGCCCGTTGGGTTTGGGTGGGGTTAAAACTTGGAACATTTCAAAACCAGTAATTTTCATTCTTAACATACAATGCTACACAAAGTGTACAAACACTTAAAGTGTTTGTGTGGGCATTTCTGAAAAGCTCCTTCACTTGGAACTTCCCCATCTGATTTCAGCAGTATGGGTAGGTCATGTGTTTTTGCAGTGGAAAACAGGATAAGTGTTATTTTATATAAGAAAGCCAACTGCACACAACTGAAAGGACTGTGGAAGACCTGATTTCTATTTCTGGTCTCATCCCCAGGAGAATTGCTCCTGGGTGATGCTGGTAACTCACATCAGAGTCGCATACCTCAGTTTCTCCTCCGTAAGAAGCGAACATCTTTTGTAAAGATGTTCAGAAAGCTGTCACAGAAAGCCTTTTATAGAAAATCACTCTGTGATTTTTCCACCTCTTTTTCAAATTAAAAATCTCCTTGCCTTTACAATGAAAACTGAGCTATGAACACACAGGTCATGATTTTCCCCCTTGTTGTACACCACGGAAGGTGTAGCCTTTGTTTCTAATACAAACTGAACTGGGTTTCTAGGCCATGATCCTGTTAGCTGCTCTCATATGTGCTTCAATCTGTGATTCAAGAGAATCTCAGTGGATGCACTGACTGAGCATCATCAATTCTAGAAGCCACAACTCACTACTTTCTTTAGTTAGACACAAATTATTTTCCTCTAAAAAGAGAAATGGTCTCAAGACAGTTACAAATAAGATACAAGTTTCATTCCTGGGGTATCATTTATGAAATATTATCAGTTTCTTGGCTCAAATTTCAAGCTGTAGGAAATTGGCAGAGATTCATTACAGATCCATTATCATTAAAATGAGCAGCAATTGGGAACCAGAAGGCACAATGGTTTAGGGCACTAACTTTCTGTCACCTATTTGTCTAGACTACTCCATGATGAAAATTGAATAACACCATTTGGCTTTGTTTGAGCTGAAATTTTCAGCAGCTTTTCAAAGATGACCTTCAAAAATATGTATTTGAAGAGGTATATATCCATACAAAAATCAAGATCTTCCATTTTCTGAGATTTTTGTGACATGAAAATGACCAGCATTTTTGTGCATACACAAGACTACCTTAGATTACCATGAATATATGCTAAAGAATGGTTTGAAATTTTATGACTGATGGAAAGTAAATGTATTTGAATGTTCTTTCCTGCTAGATTCCAAGTTCATTTTTTTCTCCTAAGTTCAAGACTTTACCATGCTATTTAAACAATAAGATTTATTTTTTATAAAGTTAAATTTATTAATTTATATTGTCTTGCTATTTGACTACAAAGGAGTGCTATTATTTCTCTATGTGCACATTATGGAAACTGTTACCAAAATACTTCCTTCCTTCCTGCTCAGGTTTTTGCTTGTTTGGTTCGTTGGGTTTGGGTGGGGTTTTTTGGTGGTTTTTCTTTGTGTTTTTTTGTTTGTTTGTTTTGTTTTGTTTTGTTTTTGGTTTTTGGGGGGTTGTAATTTGTTTGGTTTTAATTTGTTTTGGGTTTTTTTTGTCCTTGTTGTTTTTAAATAAAAGGGAAAATTTGGGGAAGGTTTTAAAATTTTTAGAGACCTTTTTAGTAAGTCTTACCCTGGAAGAAATTTAATTTTTTTTTCAAGATAAGGGCAAGTTTTTTATGTGATCTCCCACCTCTTGTATGGAGGTATCATTTGGTACAGGATGCTACAACACTTCCTTGTTCATCAGATACTTCATCAACACTTCCTTATTTAGTGAGATAGCAGTGACTGGAAACTGAAGTTAAAAAAGTTAAAGAAATTAATGTTTTACATAGATGAAATAATTGACAACTGAAAGAAGCTGATCTAAAGGCTTGTGAATTTTCCATTTTTTAACCTCTCAATTTAAAGACTGGATGTCATTGTAACTTCCTTGAGAATTTAAGGTTGAACAAGAAACTTGATGCAGGGATTACTGGGTAATGCTCTATGGCTTATGTTAAGAAGGGACTCAAATAAGCTGGAACATAACAGCTCCTTGTCTTAAACTTTGTGAATCATCCAAAAACTTTTCTACCAAACAAACAGAAGAGAAGAATGAAGACTGCAAATATTTCTGAAGAGGGGGAAAAAAAGAAGTAAATAATCCCTCTAAAAAACCCCAATATATATGTGAGGACTTGAGCAATAACTTGAAAATATAAAGTACTGCTGAACTGTCAAATCACTCGCAGACAGAGAAAACTGCTGAGTATCTCTAACGCCAGTAGCATTTCTGGCACATTCCTCTCCAGTGCTGTTCTGTGCAATGGAAGCCTCTCTCCTGCCTTTGTCACCCACCAACCTAATTTCTCACTCTCGCGCTTCCTTTATCACTTCCTGTATCATTCTGTTCTCTTTGGTTTGTTTTTTTTTTCCTTTTGATATTTTGAGGCCCAGCTACAAGAGAAAGGTCTCCCTGATGCTCCAAGGCAATTGTGCATCCTTCCCTTGCGCACACAGCACAGGCAATCCGGAGCAGACTGGAGTCAGCAGGAAAAGACCAAAGATCCTGACGGGACAGAGCAACCGAAGCCCCTGCTACTAGCACCAACCACCCTTTCACATGCTCGACCTCACAGCCAAATTAATGAGCATAGTGTCTTCTTCACAAAGAATCCTGTGTAGCCTTTGTTACACCTCCACAGTTCTTGCATTTTACAAGTGAAACTCATTTTGGAATGTCATCAGTAAAGTGGGCAATCAAGAAAAGCATGAGTCTGATACCAGCATGAGAAAAGCTCCTGCAGAAGTGTGCTAAATGTGAAATTCTGAAAAGTTTTTTATGGGACACAGAAGCTCTAATGCTCCTTGTCAAAGTAAGGAGTTGGGATAAGATTCATTATAAAAAGTTTAGTTTGCTGACAGACCTGACTGCTGGTGTAACTCACCTCAATGAGTTCAGCACACTTGTGGAGTGAGGGTAAGAAGGAATAAGATGCAAGTATGTCTGTAATTTGGTTTGCATGCAGAGGGTCTTCCAAGGCAGTTATGCTTAGAAGCAGCTATGCACCCCAACCCACTTGGTTGCACACAGCTGCAGGTTTATTCTTAGTTTCAGGAATGTGAATCCTCACAGACATGGTAATGGCTTCATGTCAGCTAGGAGACAGGTTTTCTCCTCAAAATATTTCTTTCTGTGGGTGGATGAGGGAGGTTTAGTGACATCTGATTTCTGAACCACATCAGTCACTTGAAGTATCAAAAATACTTGCCTGGATTACACTGGTCTTGCTAGTTCTGTAACCTGTAACTACATGTAGCACAGTGTGTTTCATTAAGAAATCCTACTGCAGGCATATGACTGAAACATGACACAGCCAAGCTCCATCTGCTCTGCAGCCTTGAGAAGAAAAGTGAGAGGATGCATACTGCAGGTTGGCCTGTCTGGATGGGTGCTGTATCCACGTGCAGGCATAGAACTGCATCTCGCCCCACAGGCGACAGTGAAAACTGGTGCTCATGAAATCATGTTACTTGTAGACACACAGCAGTAAGTCAAGAAAATCAAGGTGATGTGCCATGAGGCCTTACAAGCCCTAATCTTTGTAAGCACAGGCCTTGTTATAGTCTCCTATACTTTCCATAGTAGATATTTGCTCCTTAGCTAAGCCATCCACGGCAGAATAAACTCAGGTAAACACAAGGACTGCAAAACAATCCCGCATTTCTCCATCAGCCAGGGAGAAAAATCGTGTTTCTTTGACATATTTACCCAAGAAAATCCAGAACAATGTCCATGCATATTCTAGAAAACTTCTTCCAGAAATTCCAATGCATAGACATCTTCTCTGAGAACAAACATGCACTCAAAATTATCCTGTTCTTCCCTGGGAAAGAGTTCAGGCCTTAATATAATAAATGTACTAGAACATAATTCAGGCAAGAACATCAAGGTTTCTATTTCTTTCAAAAGTTGATAGATTATAGTTTGCTCATTTAGCCTTTAATATTTATTGCAGTGATTCTGAATAACCTGAGTGGTGCTGAACATTCTCCCATCCAACATCCTTCTTTTGGACACATGTCTTAAATACATGAAAACTTCTGTCCTTTCTACATACTAAGCCCTGCTTTGTCAAGCCATTCAGCTAAGTCATTACTAAAAATTGTCTTCTATTCTTAACCTTCTATACTCTCAAGATTTCCCTAATCATTACAAACTCCAGCCTGTGCCCCTTGACAATATCTCATTAAAACAACCTTACTGCTCAGATTCTTATGTAGTACAACCAGACACTGCTCAGCTGAAGTCAATGAAGGGACACTGATTTACGAAATCTGTCTCTTCCCTACCTTTATTTCTGTTAAGTGACCTTTCAATGAAAACAAGCACAGGGAAGGGTAAAAGCTGACATGGGAATAAGACAAAATATATTATGAAGATGAGAAGGTTTTCTACCTTGGTGAACACCAACATCGTGCTTGAAAGACAACCCCTGGGAAAATCTGGACATATCAATAGTCTTCAACCTGATTCTAAATGAACTACATGATAAATTTCTATAACAAGCAGGCAAATTTGCACCAATTAATGATATTATAAACAAAAATCTATTGCTTTTAAGAACAAACATAAACTTTTCTTTCAGTTAGGTGCCAAAATTTGGCTGACTTTGTACATTAGAGGAATCAGTCAGTTCTGCCATGTGGATGAAAACATATACCCTTTTGTGATGCAAAGCTACTGTAACTTCAAACAGCTATAGAGCTTCGTACAAGCTATTTGCTGTATGGTCTTCAAAGAGCTGCTAGCAATAAATTTAATGTAATGAAATGGAAAGTCAGACATGCTAGAAATTATTTATGTAGAAATAAGTCTGTTCTTTGAGGAAGGACAATGAACTGGGTTTTCAGACCAGTCTGACAGTGTCCATATAAAAAATGAAATCATCTAAGCCAAGCAAAGCATTCTACTGCTAGGGTTCCAAAGGATAAGAAGAAAAGTAATAATTCATGAAAGTCCTAGTGAAACAAGCAGACCACTCCATCCACACAAGGTGCCTCCCACTGTTTCATATATTGTACTTCCACAGTATTCCAGTAAAATAGTAGCAACAGATAACACTAACAATAAATTTAGGGGGAAAACATCTTGTGTCCATTGAAATCAAAATAAAATTTGACCATTTTCAGAATCAGGATTTCATCCTTGAGTGTTTTTATTTTCAAGTATTCACAGCGAAGAGGTGTCTGGAGAGGGGTCTGGCTTTCAGCACTCAGTCCCTCTAATTCTTGCTTGCTCTTAAAAAAAATTTGTATTATCAGATTTTGAGAGACATATTTAACACTTAGCTGCACTGGCTTCTTATCTATTTCAGGAACATCCAAACAATGATAACTAAAATAAATAACTTTGCTTGTTTCCATCATCATCAGGGGATTGGCACCATACATTTTTTCTTCCTTCTCCTCCCTCTGTTCATCCTGCAGTAGCCTTCTTTTATTGCTCACTCTGGTCATGGTTAATGTGAGGACTATTTCTTCTTCTTTCCGCTTCACTGCCTCTTTTCAAGACTTAGCTGAAAGTGACTGCTTCTCCTAGCCAACATAATAACAAGGAGCTTTTATTTTTTCATTCAGGTATGTCACTTGGAAAAAGAAGAGGTATTTTCCAGGACACTCAATACATTCAAGGCCTCTTAAACACACAACATTACTCTTTTGATTTGCCTCTACCCATAAAAGGATATAGGCAAATAAACGTTGCTAAAAAAAGGCTGAAAAAAATGTTTTTTAGTGTTTGCAGCCTGTCAGAGGAAAGCCTGTTAAAATACACGGGTATCTGTCACCATAAATGATGGAATCCCACAAGACAAGAGTGGGGATTAGCCTAACAAAACATCTGCCTATGTCAACAGTGAAACAAAGCTCCATCAGACACTTATCCAGGCAACTTAACATCTGCGCTCCACCACCACCACCTCCCCACTGACAGCTGGTCATGCTTACAGAGCATGTCTGCCTCTCCCCGACACCACTCAAAAAACTGCAAAGATAGTGCAAGTGTAGCTCCCTGACAGCTCTGTCTAAGGACCTCACACCAAAAGTATGTGCAGTGCTATAAATGTTTTGCTCTCCCTCACAGATAAAGGTTTTATTTGTCCCAAGAAGACAACCTTACTTACTTGGGATAGCGTCTCTGCTGAAAGATGGGCAGAATCTCTGTATCTTGATTTGAATGTAGAAGCAGTAAATCCCGAAATCTTTCTGTCAGGACAAAGAAAAAAAAAAAAAGAAAACAAACAAAAAAAAAACCCAGACTGTGACTCTGCACTGTAAGTTCAGGCCACAAGTAAGCAAGCAGTAATATCAGTGAATTCTCTTCTCCAGCAAAATATAGCAGAGGACAAGACTAAGTGTACAGGGACTAAAGATCACTGTTACCTGTAAAGTATTTTAATATTTTAAAATGTAATGTTTTTTATCCAATATTGAATTCTAGTAGTGCTTATAAGTTTCTGAGGTCTGCATAGAGGTCTTTGGAGTATCATACTCAGACAGCCATAAACAGTCTCTGCCTTGAAGAGCTTAGTCTAAACAGAAAGGAGGAGGCACTAAGTATTCATCAGCCACTGAAGGATCACAAACATAGATTAATTACTTAATCTAAATTAAACTGCAGTACAAATCCTTCAGTAACCAATTCTCGGGTATTTTCAAGGACAATTGGAAGACTGGTTTGCTTTTTCACCACTATTATATATTTTAAAAACTGCATGGATCATCTGCAGGAGGTAAAGCTTTTGTAACTTAGCTTCACTAAGCACCAAATGAAGGGGTGGTTGTGGTTTGTGTAGTTCCTTTCTCTGATGCCTTTCTTACTCTAGAGGCGGTTAGACACAATATGTCAAATGGGATCTGTAGGAGCTTCTATGGGTACTGATTTCTCAGTTTCTGGAAGATGGAAACCTCCTCAAAATTCACTTGATACCCAGATTCAGGGAGAGAATTTCCCATACAGATCAAATCCCTCTGGCACACCCTGTAGCTCTCCATAGCATGGGACATACTCTGTTTGTTTCCTTCCTTCCATCACCTACAACTTTTAATTGGTCCTACTATGGCACAGGACCTAGGACATAGGTGATACCCTTCCTATCTCCTACTCTTCCTGCAATACCTAATAACTGTGGATTTAAGTCTTCAGCAAGAGGTGTTACCCTTCATTTCCTAAACCGTATTTTGCAACCTGTGTTATGTGTAGCAGCTGTATGATGGATTTCTCTAAACTAACTCTCTTCCACGGCAGTTTTTCATTCTGGGAACTGAAGCTGAGGGTAAATGTAGTCCTCCTCCTTTTAGACCCCCATGTATCTCAAAATATCCTCTAATATCAAATATATAGATAAGGAAATTAAGGGACAGAAAAGCATTTAGTTTTGTAATGCTATATCATCATAACTAAACTCCATTAATTTGGATATAATTCTGCTATGTAGCCTCTAAAATGGAAAAATTCCCACCCAAACCCATACTTCATGAAGTTGCAATACCTTGAAGAAAGCACAATAAATTCAGAAGGAAAACTCCCTTGTTAAGGGCTCAGTTTTAAAGGTCAACTGTCTCACATCTCTAGTCTTTCACTGGATGGCTAAGACGTATTGCAAGCATCTTGGACAAGATACCAGGATCTGCCAGTGAAGAAACAAGGACTTATCTTTGTTCCTTTATTTCTATACCTGTTCAGATTCAATTTTGAAGAAAATAAGCGCTCCTACCTCCAAAATTCTTACCATGTCCTCAAAATGTAACTTAGCTTTCCTACACCTAACTAGGACTGGGGCTGGACGTGGCCAACAAAAACAAATGCAATGCTGTAAAGATGAAAGGGAAATCCAACGAGTACCTGTCACAGAACAGCCTGCTCACTGTCTTCACAAAAAGCTTGTCATTAAAGCTACCTGCCTAAACATGATACACTGTGATCTTGAAAGACACTGGACAAGAACTGAAAGGCTTAAGAAAGCTTTCACTGATGCAAAATATCCCACTGCATATCTTCAGAGCTAGCACATTAACTTCCACCTCTACCTCAGGAATCTCCCAATGTAACTCAAGCTACGGTGCATTTCCAGGAATCCTTTATAAAAGCCTTCATACGAACAACAGCCTTTATGTGTGTGTGGTGAGTGTGTGTGCTTGAATGAGGAAGTTTAAAACGTCAAACACCAAATGACAGCACTTCTTTCCATAATTTGAAGATTTTGACCTCCAGAATCAGGTCAGTGATTCAGCGAGACACCATGATTAAGGATCTGCCCTTGTGGTGGCATGACTGATTTATTTTTGAGGGCCTGTACCGAGGTGGAACAGCAACACAAAACATGGAGAGACATGCTCTTATTCAGTTAGTGCTGCACAACACCACATTACAGGTAAGTGAGCGAAGCTCGTTTGTCAGACCTTGCAAAAGGCCCATGACTCTGGGAGAGACAAAACATCTCGGTGGCCACACAGATATGTCCTGCTCTATTGTTCTGTCTGAGATGGATATCACCCAGGCAGAGAGCAATATTCCATCTCTAGCCCCTACTCTGCGACTTTTTCTTGTGCTGCTGCCCTTTCCCATTGATCAAGGCCACCTGGCTGTGCTCCAGGACTCAATTCAACAAGCTGCAATCTTGAAAATATTTTGAATAGTAATGTGACAGGGCAGGCCAGTGCTGGAGCAAAAGCAGCCAAGTTATGGCATCTGAAATTGGCCTAAACAGTTTTCCTACTGGATCTTGTTTTAGTTGAAGTCAACTTTTATTTTTTTCCCCATGTTATGGCAAATTTCCCAGGCAGATTTATTTTCTTTTCACCATATGACTTTACTCATTTTTCCATGTGGCGTGGCTTAAGCTCAGCCAGCAACTAAGCCCCACACAGCTGCTCACTCGTTTCCCTCACAGTGGGATGAGGGAGAGAATTAGAGGAGTAAAAAGTAAGAGAACTCATGGGTTGAGATAAAGACTGTTTATTAGGACAGACAAGTAAAGAAATAATAATCATGGTGATAATAATAATAATAATAGGAGTAAAATAATTAGAAGACACAAAACAAGTGATGCACAATACAATTGTTCACACTTGCCAACCAATGCTCAGCCAGTTCTGGGCAGTGGCCCCTGGCCAGCCTTCCTCACTGAACATGATGCCATATGGTATAGAATATCCCTATGGCCAGTTGGGGTCAGCTGTCCTGGCTCTGTTCCCTTCCAGCATCTTGTGCCTCCCCAGCCTTCTCACTGGCAGGGCATGTAAAGCTGAAAAGTCCTTGTCTTAGTATAGACACTACTTGGCAACAGTTAAAGCCATCAGTGTTTTATCAAGGTTATTCTCATACTACATTCGAAGCACAGCACTGTACCAGCTATTAATAAGAAAATTGACTCGATTCCAGCTCAAACCAGCACACCACAGAAACACACTATATGGCAGTGTTCCATCTCAAGTCCATCCTACAGCTTCCTCCAGCACATGTAACCTCCATGTCCAGCAAATCCTCTTAAGAGAAATGGCACACAAAACAGAAGTCTTTAGGACTAATTTGTCCCACAGCACCATTATCTACATGAATCACTCTTCAGGTCTATGATATCCTTCTATTACACATGTGTTTGTACAGTATAAAAATCACTCTACTACTGCCTTTAAGGACTATCCAGAGAGGTGATGAGGGAGGTGATGAGAGCTTTGGTAGCTACAGACAAAGCACAGGTACTTTTGGTGTTATTACAAAAGTAAATATGAGAAGACTAATGCTTGACAAGAGAAGGCCTTTCAGTTTGCAAGAAAAAAAAAATCACAATGATGCCTTCCCAAAGGGTTGGGAATCTTTTCAAAAACCTAAGATTTTCTTCTAATTCTTGCTACTACAACAAATGAAAGATTTGGGAACTAATTAAACTAATAATTAGAACATTTTTACATTATTTTGATTTGCAATCATTAGTCGATTTACAGACCTAAAGTCATAGACAATCTTTTTATTACTTGGATAATTTTAGAGAGACATCTTCCAAAATTGAGTTCTTTTTCATCACTTCCTACAGTTTAGTATCTAAAATGTGATGCTTTTATTTAGGTGTTTCTCTGATTTAAAAAAAAAAAAAAATTACTTAACCAAGGCTACTAAAGCTGGCAATTATATTCTCTGTTCCTCATTCTATCCATGCAATTTGCATTAGTTTAAGTCTGTACTAGCTAGTCTCCTAATGATTTTTCACATTGTTCTGAGATCAATGATACCATTGATTGTTTTGTCACTGCTGAGTGTGACACTGCAGCCTGTCTGATGTTCCCATGAGTCTACCTGCAGGACATAGTTCTTACAGACATCAAGAACAGTTGTACAGTCATGACTTATGCTCAAACTTATCTTTGAAATATGCTGAGTGTCACAACTTCCTCCTGGCTTTCATTCTGAGTGTACAGTTCCTTCCAAGTCCTTTATCATGAGATAGTGAGAAGTCCTCAGTGAAATTTAACCAGTTTCATTGAGACTATATATGTTTAGCTAAACATGTAACATAGTTATGTGATGACTAGAGGCTGGATGTAATAACAATCTTATGCCCTGTACTCCCAAATCAGGAAGGCTGTAGACTAAAGAAGAGAAAGTTTGCCATTGAAAGCTTTACAGTTTTAACCTGTCCTATACATACACGTTTCTTCCCCCTCTATAATTCTTCTTCTCTCTATTCTACCTTTTGTTCCTCCACCCCTCCAAGCATAACATATTCACAAGTCAGCTACTGGAATCTCAGTATTAAATGCTCTTAACATCTTTCTATTACCTTTTACATCAGTTAACAACTTACAAGGACAGAAGGACGCATTTCAAGGGAAATTTTCCCTTTGAAATATTTAGATAGATTTCATATTTGTTCACAAGCAGAATGTAGTTGTGCTCAGCATGGTAAGTAACACTAATGCCAGAAAAATGTAAGCAAGAATGGGCATATAGTCTGAAGCTCATTCAAACTGGTTATACAGTCAAGCTTCCTTCTTCCAGGATACACTATTAGAAACGTAGAAAGAGAGACATAGGGATTTTTTGCAATATTTTAATATCTGGGGCTCTCAAAGCAAAAAAACCCCACTTCTAAAGAAGGTCCCTGTGAGTTAAAACACATTATTATTCATACTCTGTAGACTGAGACACACTGTGGTGCACAAAGAGCACTGGTCTTGTTTTTCAAAGCTGTCACATCTCTGAACCTCTTACTGCTTTAGCACTTCAAAAATTATGCCAAAGGTCACACACAGTTGTAGAAGGTTTGACTTTAAAAGTCAGATCCTGTGGTTGTCTTTTCTTGTTCCTTCTTATTACAAAATACCTTGCAGAAAAGAACAGCAAAGTCCCTCTGCTTTCACTCTGCTGTGATTTCGCTCCTCTGAATTCTGAGAGTCCTGAAAAATCAAATCCCTGCTCTTTCAGAATTTGATGGGTATGAACTATGAGGTCACAGCAGTATATAACTAAGTCTGCAACATTACTTATCTGTTTATACCAACCACCTTTTTTTTTACCCAGCAGCCTCCCATTCTGAACCTCAAATAATAAAAGGTTGAATTGCACGCAGTCAACTCAAATAAGAACACTGTAAAACTGACAGCAATTTCTTTTTAAAGGATAAGGATTTTTTTATTAAGGATTAGTTTTTAAATCAAAGATCATAAGAATAACTAGAAGTGTGATTAGAAAGCAACCAGAGAATGGGAGAACAGAATAGCCTTACCAATTTTAAAGTACAGAAATTGTGATCCAGCAGCTATGCTGTCTATCAAAAGGTCTACCCATAGTGACACTCTTGTACATTTCGATATTTTGTAGTCATGCTTCTGTAATTAAGCTGAGAAACATAATTAAGCTGAGAAAATATATGAGAAACATATATCAGTTCCACCTTTCACTCGCAAGTCCTGTATTTCAAACAAAAAAATCTGCCTAGTTTTACGCAAAAAGCAGAGTGGTCTGGAACACCTTTCACATCATGAATTCATGTCAGAAATTGCAATAATTATAACAAAATTAATTTAAAAATAAGTCAGGTTTCTTAAAATGTCTGACAGCATTTAAAAGGATTTGTGATCCACTAATCTGACTTGTTTTTAAGCTCTTAAATTTGGAAATGCTGTCATAAGTAGTTCCTCAGTGCCTTGTAAAAATAAAAGGCATTTAGGAAGAAGTCTTTGACAGCTAAGGGCTATAAAACTATGATGAGCAACAAGATCACATAAAACTGAAATGTGCAATATTTTAGTTTGACCTGTGGCTTATTAATGGCCAAAGTTTCTAAAGTTAAGGAACTGTCACTTCTTTCCTCTTGAAGAATCAGTGCTACAAATATCCTCCATCAGATTAAAAGGGGAGGAAAGAAAAAGATGATGAGTTGATGAGCAAAAGGTTTCAAAATGATTACATCATCAGCCTTGGAATTCCCCTGAAAGATATATATTTTGCTGATAGAGACAGGTTTTTTGACCAGCTTGAATTTTCATGATTCTTAATCCATTAAGTCTTACAGAGTTTAATTCTCCTGTTTTTTCACCACCATTTCCTTCCCTCCTGATCAGTCATCTGAAAGACTAATTAGAGCCCATCATTTACAGAGCTACTTAAAACACCTGAAAGCTAATGAAAATCCAGAAAGTTGAAAACTATATAAAAAACCCTTGCCGTTTACATTTCTTTAAGGGAATTAGAGAAGCCTTTACAGAAATGCAGCTGTACTCATTTTCTAAGCTAGATGAATAAACATTTTCTTTTGCAGAACTTTANTTCATTTCTAAGCTAGATGAATAAACAGTGATCATCCTTCTGTTCAACATTTTCTTTTGCAGAACTTTATTTAAGCAGAGGGGAAAAATGGAATTCAACTTATCATTACACAGGTCAGCCTCCAGTCACTCCAGACCTGCAGAACAGTCCTCCTTTCTTTGAAGAACGCTTTTGTATGCCCTGCTTTCCCTCCTAACGTGTCTTTGCTTCCCAAAGAGTAGTCAGCTCCTTCTCTTTCACTAGCTGTATGCTTACCAGTTGGAAATAATTCCCTCTCCCTGGTTCTGGCATTAGCAAATCCTTTCCCGGCTGGAATTCTATGTGCCTTCTTATGTCTTTAAATTATCCAAACTACTATGTCAAAATTAGCTTGGATGGATTTATTTCTAACTAGACCTCCCTTATTTACACTATAATCACACATATGGCATGATTTAAGTATGTATACCCATTTATCAGTGAATGAAGAAACAGAGCAAAAGGCAGTTCTTGTCCCAGGAAACTTTAAAGGTTGGAAGATGAAAGACGAGAAGGAAAAAGCACCACTTGCTTTGTTTCAAAACCATGAGGAGAGATGCTGAGGACCATATTTATGGTCCTCAGCATTTTGTATGACTAACTTCACAAGACACCACTGAGTGACCCAGACTGCCCCTTAGCTATGCTGCCAGTACTGTGCTCCCCAGACAGCCAGTGAAGAGAAGAGGACACAACGCCAAAGTCAAGTAGTCTTGATGCTCAGTATTGAGTTAGAAATCCTTCTGCAGGTTACACAGCAACTCCCTGGAGGAGTTGGGAATTAGCTGACTGCTGGAGTTCAAAACCAATGTCATAGTCAAGAAACCTTTTTTCCTTAAAGATACTATACTATACTGTCTATGAAGACTATTTCTGTCATGACAGGAGAGCTCATTCCACAACTCGGCCCTTACAGAGTGCAACAGTAAAACAATGTTTCTAAATAACACAAGACTTCAACTTTAAAAAATATCTTTATAAATACATGCCCTGAAGGAAACACTATTTATGCAGATTTTTTTTAGCACCACATTCAACACTTGCTGCCTTTGGCCATGAAGAGCTGTACTTCGCTCTTTGAATTTCCCACGAGCGAATGCAGAGAGGCATTCCCTCACTAGTGGTGTACTTTCCTCATTCTGAACATGCCAGAATAAATGATGAGGGATCAGTATATCCCTTTTGGCTTTAAGGTAATGTTGTGACACTTGATCTAAATGTCCTTCTATCCACACAAAAAAGAAAAGAAAAAAAAAAAGATTCAAATTATGCAAGGCAGGGAGGATTCAACCGGTTCTGTCTTTGTAACTTGGAATCTGATACAGAAACTGGAGAAAGCCCAGCCTTTAAAAAGCTACACTGAAAGGGACCTACTATCCAGCTGTTCAATTACTGTAATACTACCCCACACTGCACAGCTCCAGAGGCTTTGCCTGTAAAAGGCTGAGCAAAGGCACAATTTGTCAGGCTGTACGGGTTCACACCAAGGTCCCCCTACTCTAATAGCTGGCTTCACTTGCAGACACACCAATGGAAAAATGATCACAGGGTAAGACCCTCCTGCAGTCACCTCCCCTGCCTCCAATCATTTCTATGCCAGTGGATCTCATGAGTCTAAGACAGTTTGTCTATTAAGAAGTGAGTTTACTTCTCTAAAGCACTTGTCTAGTCCCCAGGTAAATGTCCTAATCCACCCCACACCCTTTGACAAAGAGTTTCATGTGTTTCTCACCTACTGCATGAAGATCCATCACCTCATGTTTCCTGTGAAATAGTGTCTTACTGACTGCATTTAATGGCCAAAAATTCTCATACTAGCAGAAATTGTGAGTAGTCAGGCCCTACCCAACTAGTCTTCCAGTGTTATGCATGATTATTTAGACCATGGCTATATTCCCCTAAATTATATCTTTTCCAGGCTAAAGAGTCCCTGAATAGTCAGTAACCCACGTTTGGAAGCCTTTCCATGCTTTTGATCATCTTTGTCATTCCTTCCTGAACCCTCTCCGGTATTGTCTGAGTGATGAGGACCAGACTTGCACACAGGATTCAATCCCTGGTAGCACCACAGAAACACTGACCAGCTGCACAGTCATGTCCTTGGCTTTATTCTCTGCTCTGCTCCTAATAATTTTTCTCTTTATTGCTGCTGAGCACTAAGATGATGTCCTCATGGAAATAGTTATCATGACTCCAAAATGTTATTCTTGGGCTGTCGTGGTCTCATCATTGCCAGCCATGTGTATTAGTTTGTCACCAAATATGTTAAATGCTAGTAAATACCCACGTGTATAAATGCACTGGTATTTTTAGCCAGGTCTATAAATTGGTTTGCAAGTGTAATATGTTTTATACATTTGAACAAGCTACAACAACTTTTCATTAAGCATATCTCTGGCAGTCACAAAATAATGGAATTAATCCTATCCAAGGCTAAAATTTTGTACTGTTAACAAAAACTCCACCTGCCACTTCACTTATGCTTTTGTCTATTCATATTTGGTCTCAGTTTAAGCATGGGATCATTTCATCCTCTTACTAATAAAGACACAGATTCATTATTACTCTCAAATATGCAAATAAATTACTGTATAATAACTTCACAGAATCATAGAAGACCTGAGAGCAGAAGAAATCTTTGGAGATTATCTAGTTCAATTCCCCTGCTCTAAGTAGGGTCAGAAAGAGCAGGTTGCTCATTGCCATGGTCAGTTGGGTTTTATGTATCTCCAAGGATGTAAACTCCACAAGCTCTCTAAGTAACCCGCTCCTACGCCTGATCACCCTCACAGCAGAAACTTTTTTTTCCTGCATTTAAAAAGAATGTTCTGTATTTGAATTTGTGTCCATTACCTCTTGTTCTGTCACTGGGCACCACTGAGAAGGGCCTACTTTACTCCCTTACAGGTAAAAGTAGGACAAAAATTCTTGGAGGAAACAATTACATGCCATGAGACTTGAATTCAAGACCTAATGAACCTTTCCTGGTGCAACATAAGGGGCATTTTAAGGCTGAAAAGATTATATTTTTCCTTTGGCCACTGTTGTTGAGGTGGGTTTGCACAGTGTTTTGCATACACAAAGCTCACAACAGATCAGTCTCCCACACAGCATTTCTACTCCATTACATCAGGAAAGGAGGGACATGCTAGCAGATTTTGGTCTAGCAAAGGATGCCACTACAGACACATTACTGCTAAGTACAACTCAGTTCTTTGTGCCAACTACTTTCTGAAATATCACCCTAAATTTCAGTAATTCAAGTATTCAAGGCCAGGTTGGATGGGGCTTTGAGCAACCTGGTCTGGGGGAAGATTACCTGCCCATGGTAGGAGGGTTGGAACTAGATGATCTTTAAGGTCCCTTCCAACCCAAGCCATTCCATGATTCTGTGATATATTTAGCAGGTGTGCTTATGGCAAAAAATACAAATAGCAATATTTTGTGCTGTTTCCACGGATTGCCACCCTTGGATAAAAGTGAAACCCCATGTCTGTTTGAGGAGAGGGGTATGGCTGGTTAGGAGACAACTGTCCCCACAGCTGATAAAACATGCAGTCAAGACACTGCTGTAGAATAAGCTTCAGACATGCTGAGCAGGTTAGATGCTGGCTTCCCTTAGCTGGGGCAGGGATGGAAAGAGAAAGGGAAACACTAAGAAAATAGGAGTTTGCAAAAAAAGACAAGAGCTTCCTTGTTAATGGACTCTCAGCCAAAGCCTTGGACTATATAATAAGAGATTTCCCAGCCCTCATCAGTCCAACTGCAACTGTGAACAATGCTGCTTATCACTGAGGCTTAACCGAGGTTAGTAAGCATAACTTGGACTTGCTCACAGCCAAGTTGTGTGAATACCTACATGGAAGAAGCTAAGTTGTTCTCAGAGTCTGTGCTAATGGCCAGAGGGAAAGCTGAAATGTGCTGAATACTGTGCTAGGAGTGAACAGTACTGAAAGACACCCCGTGCAGGAAATGCCTGTCCAGCCAATGACTTAGCTGAAATAAAATCCTAGAAGTAACAGTAAGCCTCCAAATAAGAAACAAAAGAAGAAACAGGGTACTAAAGGACTGCACTGACATCTAAAAATAATTTCCCCTGTTTTCAGTGCCTGTCTCTTTCAGAGAACACACACAAATTCTTCTTTAAAAGCACTCCTAGTGAAGCATAACACAGGATAATGTGATCAGAGCTGTATCCTATTTTCAATAAACATTTTGCTAGTCAGCTGGGGATGATCCACTGGGAAGAAATGTACATTTTTTCCAAGGACCTAATCACATCTGAGGTTCCATTTCTTATAACGTCTCTCAAAGGGCAATATCAAAAACTTAGCAGGAAATAACTTCAATAACTGACAAACTAAATGAGCCATCAGATACTGGTTGGTTGTTTTGTGGTTTTGGGTTGTTTTTGGTTTTGGTTTTTTTGGTGTTTTTTTTGGGAGGGGGGATTTTTTTTGGTTGGTTGGTTTTTCAGGGGGATTGGTTGTTTTGTTTGTTTGTTTGGGGGGATTCTGGTTTTTTTTTGTTTGTTTGATTGTTTTTTGGGGTTTTTTTTGTAAACAATAAAGTGTAGTGCACACAAGCTAACAGGAGATGTATCCAAAGTTTGGTTTAGTTTCACCTGATGTGAGCAATTCTGTTATTTCTTCTTGCATCTGAATTAGACAAGTCATTTTTGAGAACATAAGCAAGACAACTTCAGGAATATAAACTGCTACATATACCCTAGTCTGGGTAGTTTTCATTTATTCTTAATTAATAATTTCTTAAAAAACATGTGTATTTATTGACACAGCACTAGTTTTTGTGTAGCTTTTGTGTTAAAATATGTTGTGGGATTTTCTATCAGATTGTAATCTCCATCTTTCAACTATAATGCTATAAACATAATGAAATACTAAAAGACATTTTTACATGACAAAGTCTGTTACTACTCAAGTCAACAGAAAAGGTATTCCCAGTCTTGAATGGGAGAGAAAAGCTGAAAAATATTACTATGCAATACTACATTGATAATTATTTTCTAGAACAAAGAACCAGTGGTTTAACATGATTTAGATCAAACAGTCCCTTACATCACTGTAAGGAAATGGTTTGGCATATACTTTTCTGAAAAAGTGATTTTGTCAACTTTGTAACTATACACTGTCATTAGATATCTATCTTTTGATTCTTCAGTTAGCAGTCATGACCTGGCATATCATCAATGCACCATCACAAATTCATCAATACATAATGGCACAGAAATGATACAATCATCTGCATAGAGAAATGGTACATTCTGGTCCATATGTGCTGAGAAGCATGGGAGATTTTTAAAGAACAATTAATTCTTAACAGATTTTCAAATTAATGAATTGCTGCTTTATTTGGAAACTAAGAAAATTATATTTTCCATGTTTATTAATAATTGGTCACAATTAGCATAATCTCCTCAACTAATTAAAAAAATGAAAACATCAAATAACAGAAATTATAAAAATGTCTTCCTTTAATTATAAATTTCAAACCAGTCACAGCTAAGCTTGAGAGACACTCAACTAACACAGTGTAAGAGAAATCCCCGAGGTAAAGCCCTGTGCCGTCAGGCTGGCACCAGTCACTTGGCAAAGCATGGCAAAGCACCACAGCTTCAACTTTGAAAATGTGCATGGATGTCTGTGGCATTTTCCTTGAGGAAATAACACTTACAGTGTGTTTAATGAATAAGGGAATATGTTAAATTTATGCCAAAAAATAGTCCTTAAAACTGCTTGTCACAGTGAAGAGCACAAACTGCCCACTGATTTATTTTAATTTCATATAACATGAGGAGGCTTCTCAGAGGCTGTAGGTGTTCTAATTACCATTGAACAGTATGGTAATTACTGTTCAGTAATTACACTACAGTAAAATCTTCACAGCAGCCACTTCAGCAATACTCAAAATAGCCAATAATCTCTGAAACTCCTCCTCTCCCCAAAATCCCCCTTCCACACTGAAAAATGTGTCAACAGCACTCAGTAAATACCACCTCCACTAAGTCCATCTTTGTTCAATACATATGAAAAAAACACTAATGTGCCTATTTGGATCCACAGACTTTCCAGGGTCTTTCCCCAGCAGAAAAGCATTTTCTCACTCATGATCATATAGTATTTACTATAGCATTTTAAGCTTTACTAATATTTTAAGTGATGTTAAAATTTTCTGATTCCAGGTAAGTCACAAATCTAAGCAGTCATCCACTGGTCATCAGCTTCTATATGCAGAACAGAGTCCCTTCAAATTACTAAAAACACAGTGAAGTTTTCTGTAGAGCATTGTCCAGATTTTACTCTCTGTAGATGGTCAAACATTTTCAATCAAACCATTGTTTCTCTAGGATATTGAGATTTTAGGAAAAAAAAGTTATTAAAATGTAAATAACACATCCAAATGCTGAAAGTATAGGGAGATGTGTAGGCACATATATATAAATAAAATGCAGCACACTTCATGAAAGTCAGTGAAGTTTTCTCACATGTCCATCTCTTTTCCCAGCCAGAAACTGCACTCTGTCTGCCAAAGATGCAAGTGTTTCTCTCTCCAGGAGAGAGTGAGACCATGGCATATTACAGTAAATAAACCCTAAACTGGGAACCCAGCCAAGAGAAGATAAAGAAAGCTGCAGACACAAATCCTAAGAGGGAGCAGGGAGAGCACTTACAAGGGGTATTCTTGGCTTTCAGAGAGCATTTTTGACCATATGAATTTTTTGAGAAAAAAAAGTAAGATTTCTCTATGAAAAAGTTAAATTAACTTTTTTTAAAAAAGTAGAGGTATCTTTCATTCATTTACTAGGCAATTTTATTGCTCATACTTCTCAGGGAAAAACTTGCTGGGAATGTTATTTCATTCCCTGCTAATTGCTTTGACTTCACTGCCTCTTCGTCAAATCTGCTGAAGGCACTGCATGCCTGAGAGACAACCTGTTTTTTTCCAGCTGCTTCGGCTGATCTAATAAAAGATATTACTTTTCCCTACAAAACTTGCCTCTCATGGAATATTATGTCATTATAAGGTACTTTGGTTTAATCTGCTACAAATGTCACAAATAATATAAATAAGAAGTATCATGTTATCCTTTTTGAAACAAGCTCTGGCACTTCATTCCCATTTTGAGCAAGAAGAGCTTAAAAGAAAGAAAGAGAGGAAGAACAGAAGCATGCCTGAGCTGCAGAAATAGGGGTTATACTGTCAGTGAAACAAAATCCACACTGCACACTGTCCATCAGCTGCTGCACTTCATACCAAACAGCCATTTATTGCTGTCACAGCACAGTCTACTCCACGTACCACAAGGGGCACATTCACATTTTGGAAAGTAATTTCCAGACTATGAATTTCCTCTAACAGTTTCTCCTCACAGCACTTTAGTTAATGCTGAAATAAGTGAATCCTTTGTCTCACTAAGAAATGCCACATGCAGCATGTACTTCAAGTTTCCCTCAAAATTGGGATGCACTAGCAATTAATTTACCTTGCAGCATCATCTTAAACCTGATAGAGTATTTAAAGCATTTCTGCCTCGCTTCCTTTTGAAATTTCAAGACCTGATAAAAAGAACAATTTGGGGTGTAATTACAAATTAATTTAGTGGATTGACACTCATAAAAGGATGCCTTTATTTTAAAACATGGATTGCCCTCACAGTCTGGCTCCATTCCACTTAGGAACTTACCCCATGTCTGTGTTCTGCCTTTGAGTATCCACATTTCAACGCGTAAGACCTCAAGGTTCATAGTCTGGCACAGAGCTGTGATTAGTGTGTAGTTTTGTATGTGGTTTAAGTTTGTCTAAAATACATAGCCACAAATATTTTAAGCCAAACTTTTCTGTTCTGAGCAGATACCAAAATATTTGCTCAGAAAAGTTGTGGAAACTTGCTGTTGCCCCTTTGTCTTGACACGGTACTTTCAGTGCAAGTTCTAAGGTTTGGTTTAAATTGCTCTTTAAAGGAAGAATGTAACCCTTTTGCAGCTACCATATACACTGGAATCCTATTTTTGCAGTTGGTTGGTGATTTATTTTTATTAAAAATATTTATGACTTGATGGGATCAATCTCCAGGGAAGGACTGAGGCAGAAGAGAGCTATGGCTGCAATTCTCCCCTTAAAAATTCTTGGATCACAGACTGGCTCCATTTCCTTATAGTGAAACCCAAATTCTCCAGCTAGTACTTGATGCATCTGAGAAACAAAGTCAAAGGACAGGATGGAGCAACAGGAAGGGGTGTGCGTGGCACATGAATGCAAAGCTGAGTTGCGAGGGACTGTAGGGAACTGATTCTAAAATTTGGGGTGTTGGATTTGTTTCCCATGAACAAGGCTAGCAATGATTTTAATGCACCTTGGAATGGAAAGCCACTTTGTAACTGACATTTGCTGTTTCAAGGATGACTGAAGTTTGGGGTGAGGACATGCAGCTGGCAAAAAGTGGAGTAAATATACTTATAGAAAGATGGTGAAAAAATAATGCAACAAAGGAGATGGGACATCCTAACTAGAACTTCAATGCTAATATCATGCCAACAAGGAGCTATATAAGTTTTATTGTAGAAATAGGGTGAAAACGTCATTTGACCATGTTATTTGATCATGATGACATTTGCAATGCTGTGAGAGTTTTAATTAAATCCCACAGAATTAACTGCTGTGTGCAGAACAAATTCTGAGTAAGTGATGGCCCCTCTCCCTTCTGATCCAAGCTTAGTCAGGGAACCTGTAGAAATAAGCAGACAGGTAGGAGAGACCAAGCAATAAGGAGCAGTTCAAGGTACATGACAGGTCAACAACCATGACTACTGGTGGTCTTCATGGTAAAAAAGAGTTACACTTTAATTTGCACCACAGCCCAAATCAACAGTGAGAGTGCTACTGAAAGGCAAGTCCACTTCTGCATTTCAAAGGAATGTTAGAAGTGGAGATCATGCAGAAAGCAAAGAGCCAAACAAATGCAAGGTCTCAAAAGCTGAATTTACTACAACAGACAACCAAATGGAAAGTCCAAAAGTGCCATGCTCATTTTTCGTATTTGCACACAAAGAGGTAACAACTAAAATGTTCACACATTTCCCAGAGGTGGTCCTTACCTTGAAATAAGGAAAGGAGGAAAAGCAGAAAGGGGGGAAAAAAAACAACCAACCAACCAAAAAAAACCCCAACTTACTGTGTTTTTTCTGTTATGTGATCATCATAAAGTTGAGCTTTATTTTCACAAACAGCACGAAAAGAGCCCACGAACATCCAAATGTTGAAGCTGAAAAATCTGCAGACTATTTCAACCCCAAATTCTGGGTTTCATTTACGTTAACTTCAGTACAGAAATTATTCTAAGAAGTTATCAAGCATCATGCAGGTGTCGCGAGTATATAATGATAACTGTCCCTTCTGATCATAATAATCATAAATATCAACAGTTCCTACAGAAGTTTTCCTATTTTATTTTATGTTCTAAATCTGAATTAGATTTTTCCTCATTAACTACAGCAGATTTTACAACCTGTTAGAAAAGGATCCCAAATCTTTCAAATCTACTTTTAAGATATTTTAACCAGCAATTTTTATTTAAATTGTGATCAAGTCACAATTCCAAATCTGAAGTGTCTCTGCTTTTTCTTCTGTCCTGAAGGGAGAATTTTGAATAAACTTGGAATAAAACTAGACATTTGGTAAGAATTCTTCAGCAAAATTTGGGAGATATCTAAGGGAATTTATTGCCCCCTGGGAAATGCAGGTATCAAATGCCAGCTCTTCATGCATGTGAGCTCTCCTATTTCTCTGGAAACCATTACACATTGGAGCTCATTAAAGGTGCTCACACAAAGAAACCTGAAAATCCAGCCAGACTTGTATATTCAGGGCTTGAAGCATCTGTGCACCTCTGCACAGAAACTACATAAGAATGGGACTTCCCTAAGCAAAGATAATCAGAAAAAGCATGAAACACAGGCAACTCCAAAACAGCAACTTTGCCTTCTTAAATAGGCAAACACAGCACATAAATAGTGATTACAAAACCAGAAATCTTCCTGGCAGTCTACTAAAATACATGTCCTAAAGAACTTCTATCTTGTAATTCTATTATCAAAGTGGAAAGCAGATTTTTTTCTTTTTCACTACATTTGATCCTATCAGATGTTATGCGTTAATGTGCTCTACAGCTTTCACTCCTGTAGTTCATAAAAGTAATGAAAACATTTGAAGCATGACAAGAAATCCCGCAACCATGTGTTCTTGGATCAGTCTTTAACTACAGCAACATGCACACATCCTGTGCATATTATATCAAAGGATAAAAATAAATTTACATCATTGAGCCATGTCATTTTCTATAATCATTACATGATTAAAAAGAACTTGAGATATACAAAAAGGAGGATGTTTACAAATAACAGGATAAATGAAGAAAGGACTTCTGTGTAGGAGAAAATTTCCTTCAAGGTAACTCTCACAAAAAAATCTTTTTCCCCTCTAGGGATAAAACTCATTAACTGTTCAAATTGGATTTGACTCAAGTTACACTGTTTTTGGTACTAAGTCAGCTGGAGTTCAACTAGTGTAAAACAATCTAGCTCTGTAGCCAAAAACTCAGATGTGTTCACTTTTAGCATTAGTTCTTTAATCAGAGGAAAGGGGCTTTCACCACTGAGTCAGTAAACTAAATCTATTCTCCTCCTTTTTCTCCAATTTGGAGCTTTTTTCAGGAATAAATAAAATAATTAATGAACATAAATGGCAATGAAGAGTAAATTACTATTCTTTACAGCACACTATGGCTAATTATATTTTTAAGACATATTAACGTCCCAGAAATGTAACTACTATTTTATTACTAATGTCAAATTATATTAAAAGAAACATGATTAAATCTTTTTAGCACTCAATTCTGATATCTTCCTCAGAAGTAGGATTCCCCGGCAGTGTAAGAATTGTTAGTCATAAAATCTAACAGCGAAAATAACATCTATCTCATCTCTGTCCTCTTCCAAAACCACACACTGATTTTGCTGGAACACTGGACAGCACCACATCATTAACACCTTTACACCCTGCCAGGAACCTCACGGAACAACTAAACACAACTAAATACATGTTACTATGGAATGAAAAAGGCCCAAATCAAACAGAGCCTTGAGGTAATAGCCAGAGTTGACCAACTGTTCATCACTAGTGAGTAGATATTTTTAAAGCAACTCAGTAGCAGTTACAATAAACCTGGGACAACCTTGTCCCATCCTGCAGGCTGACTTTGTAGTCTTATCATTCCTTCTTGTCGTGTTCTGCTCCACACATTCCTCCAGTCTGAATGAAGACCTACTAACAATACAGTCGATACTGACTGAGTGATCCACTACTTCAGTACATCTCAAACTGTCCTCAGCATTACTGGAAATTAAATATTGCCTCTTTGCCTACACTTGCTGATAAATTCCAGGCAAGTGCAGCAATGCACAACAAGCCTTGGGATGCTTCAGGCATCCTCTAAATCAGGAGCTGCAAGGGCTTAACAAGGTTATGCAGATACTCCTGACAAAACTGACAGACCAGAAAGTTTAAATCATTCTTCCTTCAGATCCACTTAAAAAGTATGTTTATTTTCTTCTGGTGAACATGAAAAAAATCCTTAGTCAGCCTCCAAAACTGCACTCAACCACCTTTTTCTTTTTTTCTGTTTAAAAGTAAGAAATTTGGGGTGTGTACTGTTTGCTATCTCAGGTCTTAATCCATAGGGAGTTAAACAAGGTCCATGCTTTCATACATTTGCCATGACTGAAAAATGGTTTGCTTGTTTTCTCCCCCAGAAACTTCCAGCTCCAAATCTGGACCTTTCACAAAAAAAGGACTGTGACAATATCTGACAAAAATTTCCATCATACCATGTCAGGATTCAAAACAAGGTAGTCTGCACCTAAATGACCTAGTGACCATGCACATCCTCATTTGCAGCACAAAATTAAGCATCGTCTTTTCTGACGAGATGTGTAGTTTATTAGGGTGATGTAGATCAGTGACCCATAATCTGTCTGTTCTCGCTCTAGCTGGACAGTTCCAGCAGACATTACCACCTCTCACTGCCATGACATTTAGTAAACTATAGGACACAACTATCAGATTAAAGAGGTGGTATTGAAATGCTCATAGGGCATTCCCACAATAAACATCATGCTGCTCAGGACAGGCTTTGCGAATGTCTCCAGGATCACACACAGCTACACAGCAGGATGGTGTCACTACTACAAGATAAAATTACTGTAGAGCACAGAACAGAACAGCATCAGTGCCCTAAACACGGTCCCACATCAATTTGTACCAGCAACACACTGCAACATAACAGCAATATTTTACTGCCTTGGGGCATGCAGCTCACCTTAACACCTCTGAGTGCTCTGTATTTGTTTTCCATAAAAATATGCTGCATGGCTTCTGAAGCCTGTTACTTCTGCATCATCAATATCACTTTATGTCTCACACCCTGAAGCTTGTCTAGTGAATGAGACACATTGTCTTGATACACTGCTATGTTTTTTTCACTGCTGTCAAGTTGTTGGATGCAAGGCATGGCCCGTGGCCTCTCTTTTTCCCTCCAGAGTTGCCAGATGAAATGTCAGCTTTAAAACTAAGCAAGCAGTAGTACTTGAGGCAGTAGAAAGGACAGAAGAGGCATAAGACTGATTAGATGACAGCTCTGAGGACAAACTAGACAGTGAGACAAAAGAAACTTTAAAAAATGCTTTTGTAAATACTGAACCAACAATTGTCTCAAAGCTGAAGGAAAAATAGGTGACCACAGAGATACAAGAGAAGCAGAACAAAACAACTATTTACAGGGGAGGCCAGTAACAAGATCAGCTTACTGGCTCAGCCATGGATCTCACAGCTCTGACTTGTGTATGAGTCATTGCAGGGCCCTTCAGTGTTACTGTAGGGTTTGAAGCTGCCATCCACCGCTCAGCTGGGACAACTGCCAAGCAATCACAGAGGAAGACAGTTTGCAAAGTTTGCTTAGAGGCAAACTAAGCTGTGTTCTACAGCCATGTGTTTCACAGTGCCACAGAATGTTTTGCTAATACAATTGGTTCTGACTTAAGTAGTCACATGTCAGCACAAGGACAGTAACTAAATAATCCAAAAACCATTCTTTAGGGAGATCTATAATAGCTGTTCCAATACTCACAATACCCATGGCATATGGCAAAAGACAGAAGGAAAAATCAGGTTAGGAACCTTTACATGGGAAGAATCACAACCAGTTTTCAGTTAATTAAACTATCTGCCTCTGAGGCAGTGATGTCTACATCTAGACTCCTAACAATGAATGAAGAGAAAAAGGCATGCTTGGAGCCTGGATTGTCTCATCCTAAACTAGACACATAAACAGGTCAACGGGAGCTATGGGAAATATTTCAGGTGAAACTGTCTGATACAGGCATCCGAGGGCACATTACAGCAATACCAGTGCTTGTGTGCCTGTTTTCTGTGATAAACATGAAAGGTAAACACTATACAATTACCAATACCACCACAAAACAGGTGAGAAATAGAAGATTTCAGATTTGTTTTGGAAAAGGATGTGGGTGCCTACATAATGGGAGGAAAATGTCTGCCTTTATCCAAACCTGCTTCTGAAAAGGGCAGATTCTGAGCTCTTCTAAACTCAGATAGCACCATTTCATTTGAATGGAGCACGAAAAAGGGGGTCTGAATTACCATTTTGTTTGCAAAGGTCTCAGAGATACCACTTCTGAGGTTTCTTCGCCTCTTCCCTACTTTTGCTGTCCTACATTTTTTATTATTCAAATCATTGATTTTATAAAGCAAATAACACTATTGCCTAAAAATCTAGTACTAAATATCTGCTTCTATGCAAAGCATTATTTCTAGAGTGACTAACTTTTCCGGAAGTCACTTCTTTCAACTTATTCTATTGGAAATCCAAAATTATATGTACTGGGATATGGGCAATAAATGACTTCCCATCAACAGGACATTCTCATCAGTAGCTGAAAATACTATTACCCCTTAGCTTTTCTCTTGACACACAGTCGCTTTCCCAACCCACAAAACAAAGTTGTTGAGGCTACAAGATATTCTAATTAATTTTCAAAACATAAGACTTAGTGTTAAGAGACTTGACCTGAAACAACTTACAGAATTGGTTTGCCAGCAATCTGTATCCCCTCTCCTATCCTTACAGCTTATGGCAGGAAATTGCTACTTCACCACATCTCCCAGGCACAGACAGCAGAAACTAAAACCATCCAGAGGAGAAACTAACCAGCTTTTCTCTGCATTTCATGGCATATCTGCATTCCTCTTGCATCCTTTTAATTTAGGCTTGTAACTGAGTTCTCTGAAATAAATCGCTAAGTCTCTTTGGCGTCAGGTAAAAACTGTCAGGAATGTGAAAATGTAATACAAAAGAGAATTTGAATAAATAGGATAAAGGCTGAGAGAATAGGTCAGGAGAAGAGCCCAAATGACAGTATGTCTCATAAAAAATCCTCCAATCTAATATCCTGTCTGCAGAAGCAGCCTTTAGAGCACGCTTAAGAAAGATAATAAGGAATGTGGCAAATATAATAATCCTTCCTCAAACAGTCAGCAGATTAGAGACCACTAATTGTCACAGGGCTTAAGGGAGCAAGTGACAACAGGGCTCCATGGCACAGATGCAGCATAAAGGGTTGGGTATAAACCATCTGCTTCTCGACAGCACATTCGGCTCTGGGAGAGATCTCTCTCTTCAGCAAAACTACTACAATAAACAGTCTGTAATGTGACAGTGTCCTGAATCTCATACAGTCCAATATAGGCAGACCTTTCTCTCAGTGGAGACTATAAATACTGAGTTGAGGGAATAATATTTAAATGCTAATAGAGAGCAGTTCATACCACAGAGGTAATCAGAAAACTTGAAAGATGACACTTATTTTGGAGAGCTCATTTAGTCACTACTTCTCCATTTCACTCTCCCAAATAGCCTACTGTCCTCTCCCATCTAGAAATGCTGCTTAACAACGAAAGAGCCATCATTTTGAGGCAGAACAGAGTCTAATTATGCCCATAATCTGTCCCTGTCTAGCCAACATCCTATAATTCAAGCAAGAACAGAAAATCAGGGCAATTATGGAACGTATGTGCGTATGGTATTGCCCTCACAACCCTTGCAGGTTGAAGTCTTCCACAGGCAAGTATGCAGCCAGACCAGAAAGTTCAACAAATATTCATGGACTTATTATCCCTGCATTGGTCTAATCCTTTTTAGGGCTACAAGCTCATTTGACTCAATTCCACAAACACACAAGCTGATACACATTAACACGGAAAATATTTCTTCACAAGAAATGAAGCAGACAGTGCTGTGTATCTACCCTCCTTACAAGGAAATGCTATGCTAAGCAGGAAGAAAGGAAGCCGCCACAGAATAACGACAACTATCACTTGAGCATACAACTGTCACAGGGAGCACCAAATTACCATTCTCCTCTGCAGGGAATCCTGGCTTACACCGCTGATCTGGAGGACATTCAAAGAGCAGTGGAAGAGCATGGAAGAACATGAAAGCAAAACTGTAATCTCAGTGTACCATAGGCATTAATTAACCTGGCTGACATCCAAACTGCCGGCATCAAAATCCACTTATCTGGAAGCTGCACATTTCAGCATTTCTGCAGACACTACTATGCACAGAGGCACTGCACTGCACAGGGGCAGTGGGCTACCCAAAAATAACTAAAAGAGAAATGGAGGAACACTAAAAATTATTACAGTGCAATTAGAAGATCTGTTAGTAGCTGGAGAAACATGTTATCTGAAAAAATGGCACATCTGAATAAAGCAGGGGTTGCATCAAGAACGTAATAAAAACAATTTTGGAAAAACAAGCATGAACGATCTCTAGAGAGAGTATACCACAGTCAAAGAACAATTGTGCTGAAGCCAGAAAGGGAGAACAGTTCAAGTAAAGGTATTTGTCTCTGAAAAGGAATTGTTTTTCTACATACCTGTCCAGTCTCCTACTATTTTTATGTGGACCCCAAACGTTGCTTTGGTATCTGTAGGGCACTAAAAATATTAAATATATTAAGGACCACTTTTGGTTAATGAAAAAATAACAAAATGCATTCAAAGTACAGTTGTTAAGATGAAACTTGGTGTAAATAAGTCATTCCTGAGCAGCCATACCAGCAGCTATACCACTTAAAAAGCAAGTCTATCATCAATAAAGTTTAGGAAGCCAAGTATGTATAGTCTCCAATCAGACTTAACCCTTTCTTCTGCTCATACAGGAGTTTCGATGTTTGCTTGGGGGTGTGATTTGGAACAGTCACTTCACTAAGCACTACTCAGAAATTATACCAACCAAGGATACAAAAGCATGGAAATACTCTGCTCTTCTATCAACACTTATCACTCACAATCAGGAACCATCCCATCACTCCTAAATCAAGGCATTTAAGAGATTTCTGGTTCTTGAACAGCAGAGTCCATGTTTTCAAGCTGATCATTCTCACACAACTGATGCTTTCTCCTAAATGGAAACTGAGGTTTTGCTGCACTTCACAAGAGCTTACAGTTTGCAAAGGAAAAGCACCAGGTTGTGTGTCACATCATAAAAATCACTATGCAGTTGCCATTCTCTCACTCTGAACATATGCCCTCACCTCACGGCTATTTGCTTGTTACTATCAACACAGGAGTGCTCTATTATGTATAGTCTTATTGACACCATGGTATCTAAGAACGACCAGACAAGCCAAGTTAAAGACCTAAGGTGCCCCCCAAGTTTTGTTCCTTGTTAGCTACAGGGACATTTCAAATGCACTGCCTAGACAGCTTTTGCAGGTACACCAAATAATTGCACACAAAAACAGGACAAGCAACTGTTAGTCAGGAAAGATTCTTCGCTTTTCTTCTACAAACCAACATCATTGATTTCTTTGTGATAAGAGATTTTACTACTGAATTTTGATGCCTTTCTTAGAACCTGTTAATGAGTGATCCAAGCTCCATCATGAAACCAATACCTAACAGATGATGCCTCTGTCTCTTTTTTTCTTTTCCTACTGCTAAAGACAAATATGAGTTCTGAGGACAGGGCTTAAATTCAAGAAACACATCTATATTATAAATAAAAGAGGTCCAGGTAGCAAATCCAGGCACCAAATACTCAATCATGCACTATGCTTGTGAAGACACCTCATGGTTCTGTTGTGGATCTTTGCCATTAGTGTTCCCAAGATAATCTGTTGTGGAGTGAAAAACCACTGGCCTCAGGGCTGAGGTTCAGTTCCTTATTTAACAGCACAGATGAAAGGTTAGTATTAGCTACATCTTGGCAAATCAAACAGGAAATACAAAGTCCCAGCTAGTCAATCCATTTTCCTGAAGGGGAGGAGCATTCTTGTTAAGATTGCTGGTTACTAGACAGACTCATGTTTAACTTCTTGTCATCTTCCAAGTTTTCCTATAAAAATGGGGTAGAGAGGCATAGAGTCCCAATTATTTCAGCAAGTTTCAGACTTCAAAAACAAAATGACATTAAGGGAGCAGTGCTGGCAAACTTCACACAATGAGGCCAGGGTTTGCTATGTCTAGTAGCAATGTCTTCCTACAAAAATATCAAAGACTAATTCTCCATATAAAAGTAGGTAAGAAGCCTCTCAGGTTGAAAGTTGTATACTGGCAATAAAAAGGTCTGTTCTCCTGAAGGCTTCTGTAAGACCCTTTAGCAGGGTTTATTTTTCACTCTGGGTTACTGCAGGGCTCTCTGTTTCACAGGAGATTGACTGATTTTATTCGTTTAACTATCCACAGTCCCAGTTCAGTACATCTTCTATAAAATTGTCTGTCATGCCCTCCTTCCACAAAGTTAATGGCAGAATACCACTTGTCTCCAGCAAGAATAGGTTCAAACCTTTAATACTTTACATTACCCTTGTGACTAACTCCTTTCTGCACTACTCTGAAAAATTATCCAATAAAAGTGAGATTTATTTCACTTTATACTTTAGGAAACCTATTTTGATACTTATAACTGGATATGAGAGATCCTCAGAGAGTTCTGAGAAAATCTTACTGTGCTGCTAAGCCTTAATGGAAGCAACATGCCCATATGGGCTACGGGGAGTGAAATGCCCCCAGTTCAAAAGAAAGAAAACATGTAGATGGTCCAGCAAAGGCCCACCAAAACAATTAGAGGATTGGACAACCTGACATACAAAGAGAGGTCAAAAAGGGAACATGTTTGTGCAACCCACACAGGAGAAGGCTTGAGGAGATCACTGTCTTCAAAGAAATAAAAAATAGCTATAGAGAAGATGAAAGTGTTCTCCTGTCTTCAGCACCATGCATGGAGACAGGACAAGAGACCAGGAGCACAAGTTGCTTCAGGGGAAATTTCAGAAAAGTATTCTTTGTGGAATAGGCAGAGAAATGGTACAATTTCTCCTGCTAATTCCGCTTCACATGACTCTGAATAACTTAATCTACAGCCCTCGCACCAGAAGGTCAAACCAAATGATCTCCAGCAGCCTCTTCCAACTTTAGATTTTCCTACATACTTTTAATTTTACCTTTGAAATTTGTATTTACTTTTTTCCTGAATGGATCACTTACTTTACCTCTCTTATCTCCATAAAGACAATTAAGTTTCCAAACTGTGGCTTTCTCAAGACCAGTAGAGAATACATTACAGAAGCTTAAGAAATACTCAAAGAGAGTTTTCCAGAAGTTTAATCATGGAAGTGGGTATTAACAGACCACTATTATTAACAGACCACTGGGCATGTGTAATGATCTACAGCCTCTCTATTGTATTCTTATATATTTAACCTTCTTTATGAAATCATGGAATCACATCATAGAAAGCATTTCTAGGGACCAGCTACTTCAGTTCTCCTGCAAGAGCAGGGTCTTCAAGAGCAGATGGCCCTGTGCTTTGAGTGTCTCCAAAGATGGAGACTCTACAGCCTCTCTGGGCAACCTGTGCTGCCCTCACAGAAAAAGTGGGGTTTTTCTTAGGTCCAGATGAATCTTCCTGTATATTAGTTTGTGTTGTCCAGTCACTGAGTGTCTAGCTCTGTTTTCTTCACTTATCCCTCAGTTGCCACTGTCTCAGCCCCTCCTCATATTTAGAGATGCTTCATTCCCTTAATCAACTTCATGGCTCTTTGTGCTCTAATACATCCATGTCTCTCTTATACCAGGGAGAACTGGACACAGAGATTCAGATATATCTCACCAGTGCTGATCAGAGAAGTGTCACCTCCCAGGCTGGCAACAGCCTGCCTAGTACAGCCAAGGAAGCTGTTGGCTTTTTTTTGCTGTTCATGGTCAGCTTAGTGTCTACCAGAACCCCCTGGTCATTCTCTGCTTTCCAGCCAGGCAGTTTGTATACTAGTACCTGGAGTTATTGCCTTGGTCAAATAATGGTGTATCAAAGTGGCCTCAGCAATGTATCATGCCCTTTCTGCAGCTGTGAACAAAACCAACTGAAATTGTTTTTAAAATGTCTTTTGGCAGATAACATTTGGACTTCCTCCTGCTGCTTTTAATCTGGGAGCCCTAAGAAACAATCCACTGTATTGTGTTGAGAGCCACATGCAGCCCCTCACTTCTTCTTCATTGCCCAGTACACTGCACAGTAGGGATTAGTCATTCTTAAAATAAAAGAATAATTTCTCTTAGTTTCTTTTCCTTAAATAAACCATGTTTTACAAACGGGTAAATCACTAACTTGAATAGTCTGTAACGAGAAGGGACAGTAGACATTAAGCTAAAGGTCACCAGTGCTTTTCAGTAGTCCTTTCCATATTTTGAAGAGTTAAATGAACCTTGTTTGCTGCATTCATTTGATTAAAATGCTATGATTGGCAAATTAACAGTTGCAGATAGTGTAACTACTTGATGTTAATTTTATTCTAACTTTAAGCAATCTATACCTTTTAAAAGATTTTACAGGTATGAACATCTACACTAATCAGGTTACCTGCCAGCATTTGGCCTTCCTCCAAAAGCAACTGGCAGCCAAAGGAATTCTGTTAAATTTAATAGGGGTTGTACAGATTTACACCCCAAGAGAAACTAAACTATGTTCTTAACATTAGTAAATTCCTCAGAGCTGGTAACCACATGTGAGCAAGTTTAAAATGCCTAATTTTACTGTATTTTTGTATGTATTTTTACATTCAACAGAATTATAGTATTTTAGATGTAGATAAAACCTATGGAATATAGATTAGTCTATATCTTCATAAAACACCCTCTCTTCCATATATTTTTCCCTTTTTTTTTTTTCAACCTAACTTGGAATACAAATGCAAGTTATCGCATAGGAATTTTGCAACAATTCCTGGAGAACTTTATGCTTATAAACCACCAAATTAATTACTCTCACCAGTAACTATAGCTCTATTATCTATCTCTATGGTGAGATAAAATTTAGATAATTTTAATAAACTTAAAAATATATAATGCACTACAAGATTAATAAAAAAATACATTTCAAGTATGTAACCAGTTTTACATTGTGATCACAGTTCTAAGTTGCCCACTGCCTTGCTTTTATATGAATATAAAGTGAGCAAACTAATTACTGGTAATTCATAGTGGTAATACTTTATACCCACTATAGTGGCCTCACATTGCATCAGGGGAGGTTTAAATTGGATATTAGGAAAAATTTCTTCACAAAAACAGTGGTCCAGCGTTGGAACAGGCTGTCTAAGGAAGTGATGGAGTCACCATACCTGGAAGCGTTCAAAAGACATGTAGATGTGGTGCTTAGGGACACAGTTTAATGGCAGATTTAGCAGTGCTGGATTAATGGTTGGACTTAATCTTAGAGGTCTTTTCCAATCTAAGTGATTCCATGATTCTATATGGGTACAAAAAATCTGCTCTAGGCAATGAGCAGTGGAGAAATCTGTACGTGAGAGCACAACATAAAGCAAATGAAAATTATGTTATGAGCATCTGTGCCTCCAGCTTACAGTACCCTGAATATTTAACATCACTGGTATCTACTCCCAGTCAAAAATCAAGTCCAGAACAAGAAACAGGACAAACCTTAGTGAAATTATTTTAATGGTATTAAATACTATTCAATATTTTAAAACACTCTCTTTAGGCCTTGGGGGCATGGAATGGGGTGAGTCAACAGAAAACCAGCAAGAAAATAGAAAGTTAACTCCTGAATGCACCCAGTTCTTCCATAGGAATTGTGAAGCCTCTTTGGAGAGATGTTAGGTTTTGATTACAGGCTGTCATAGAAATGCTAATTCATGCACCAAGACAACACTGCAGAATATCTGCTATCAGAAGAAAGGAGATGAAAGAGATGCCCAAGTTATAAATCCCCACGTGGCTTGGCAAATAAACCTCCTTACAAGTTCCTGTGAAGATACTGCTCTCAAGTATACTGCACCACAGTAAACACCATCTTCTGAGTTTGGTGTTGTAGTAGGTGGTCTGAACAGTGCCCAAAGTTACGAAGACGATCTGTGCCACAGCTGGAAGAACAAAGTGTCTGATTTGGAGAATTAAAAACCTCATTGTGGGGTTTGTTTAAATAAAACTCCTTCAAAGAAGGTTTTCACTTTGAGAGAAAAGCCATGATATGATTCTAATAAGGATTTGCAGATATCCTGGCCAGGACTGGAAACACTGCAGAATGTTTCCATGCTACTGCCTGCCAGGGTGGACCAGCTCCACTGCAAACCCCAGTTCATCAGCCTGTCCTTACTGCAGACTCAAATGAACCCTTACCCAAATCAAGAAAACACATTAAAGGCTTGGCATGTTTGGAAAAGAGGCAGAAGTGAGTGGAAAAAAAGAAGAACGAAACACAACCAAAGTATTTTCCCTCTTATAAAGTGAAAAAAAAATAAAAAATAAAAGAAATCAAAGGTTTTCAACTTCGTCAACTGACAAGAAAATGTGACCTCAGAAGCTCAGTAAGCTGTAGCCTGTCTGGTTTCATACAGAGTTGATATAAACATTCCTAAAATGATTCATTCTGACATCAGAAAATTAACAGGAGTGATGACAAACACAGGCATGCTATATAAAGGTAGCCAAAAAATAGTAGCTAGACTTCAGTCTGACTCACAGGAGGTGAACTGTGTTACACTGGACTGTCCCTGTTTTACCTAATTAATCCCGTAAGAAGCCAGTTTCAGAAGAAAAAGGTACCATGTGGGGTTATTCTTTTAAACACATTTCCCCCTCAAAGGTTTGGAGATTTTCTAAAACATTTCTGTTTATTTTTCTGTTTCGTGTTATTTTGCAGATTGGATTTTGTTTAAAAGTTTTCCCTCTTTGAGACTTGGCCTTACAGCTACCCTAATTTAACTGGCAGACATCAGCAGACATTATAACATCTCTGAACGTGGGGAAATCCTAACCAGGGAACATGATTTAAGTATCAAGGGTGTCTGGATGATCAAGGCAAGACCACCATGCTTTGAATACTTATTGCTTAAGCCAGAGCCCTCCCAGCTCTACAGCCGACTCCTTGCAAGCAGCCCAGCTGCAGAAACATATCTTAAACACTTTTCCTTTTCACTTTCCATTCCTATATACTCATTGTAGTACAACCTCAAACATCTCCAGTCTAGCTAGTGGAAAAAACACACCACAACACTGCAGGATGCATCACTGGGCAGCTGCAGTTCCAAGAAGGATCATTCTGGTCATCTGGGGTCTAACTTGCTCTGTAACACAAACCACAAACCCACACCCACTAATTCCCGTGAGTCTGTAGTTCAGCATTTGCTACTTCAGTCCCTGCTGTCTCAGTTGCTAAATTTCTCTCAAGTGTTCAAAATGATCTTTGTTTTCCTTAGGTCTGAATCTATGACCATTTGTTCCTTGATTTTACTCTTGCACCACAGGAAAACATAAATCTTTAATATAAAAGATACCTTAGAGTTGTAGAACAATACTTGTAAAATATGTACAATGTTGCATGAAATACATAAATCATTGAATATATAATATGAAATTTCTTTTTTGTTTGCTTGAATGTCTGTAGTAGCCCAGCTGCTATTCTATTGCTGTTATGGATGCACTACAAAGATACAATTTGACAGACTAATCAGTATTTCTTTGCCTCTGCAGCTCAACCAAAGCAAAAAACTTGCTGCTGCCCTTTCACCCCAGCAGACATGTTATACTTCACAGAATCACAGAACGCACAAGTTGGAAGAAACCCATAGGGATCATCGAGTCCAGCTCCCTATAACATAGTAAAATGCTTCAATTCGAGTTGCTAGTTTGGGAAAAAAAACAAATCACAACCTTTCAAGATGTTCAGGATGCAAGCCTTCATCCCTGAACAATGCTCCTGCCCAAGCTGCCTCTCCCAGTCCCCCAAACATATGGGGACATATTGCCAAGCAACACTGTGCTGAGTTGACAACAGATGAACAAGGAAACTGAATGGCACAAACGATTCATTCTCCATCATCCCTGAGCAAAACTATGGGCCAACTCCAGACTCATACTAAATGGCTTCCACTGGTGTGAGGCACAAAGGATCAATAGGTTTTCCAGTCAGATCACCAACACCCTGAGGAATCCTCTGTCCCTCCAAACTGCGGTGCCAGCACTCACAGTATTTTGCCACTCTAAAGCAGAGATCCCCACCAGTCACATGGTCTTAACTTTAGGACAGCAAGAGGCAAGGGACTTCATTTCCTCTGATATTTTGTCCACATGTTAATAGTATTCAGCCTCAAAGGTTCTGCTCATTTGGTTTCTGGATTGGTTTTTTTTCATTTTGACATTCTCCTGCAGTTCCTAGACCTTTCTCTAACCTGACCTAGCAAAAAAAAAGGAAGCACCACCTCTTGATGGGAGAAAACACATTTATCTGCTAAAGTCAGTAAATGTTCATTATATATTGTAAATTTACTTTCATAGTATTAAAAAAAAAAAAAAAAAAAGGCGCCAAACCTGTTTATAAGAGGAATCTGACACCTTCTGTTTAAAGTGTCTGCTGAAGGAGAACTTGGGATTTAGTGAACTCAAATGTAACAATTTCTATGTTCCCTTCATCCAGGATTTTAAAGTTTAAAGTTTAAAGTCAGGGTTTATGTAGGGTTTTTATACAGACCCCAAAACTATTAATCCCCAAACCAAACAAAAGAGTCTAAGGAAGTACTAAAGACATCTGCGATATTAATCTATTCTATTTTTGTTTTACTTAAATTCTTCATCAAACAGCTGCTAGATAGTCTACTTCTACGAAGAGCAGACAAGCTCTAGGGATTTATTTAGTTTGCCAGCAAGATACTTCATAATATCCCTAAATGCTCTGCAAATCATCTCACAAAGACAAGTTTCATAACTATTTGCACAAGATATTTAACAAATCTTATTAGAATGTCATCATGTTAGATTTTGTTTTTATTGTATTTATCTGACAGTATGAACTTAGCTCTTGATGTCCTTACATACTTTTTATTCAGGCAAATTTCCAACAACTTTTCCATTTTTTTACAAAGTATTTCAGAATTTGGCCCCTAGACTTTTCCTGTTTTGGACAGTTTATTTCTTAAGTTTACACTGCAGAACACGTGTTTCTCCACCATCTCCACCATCTCCTTGTGCAATACAAAATGTCTTGCTTAAAAGAAGCTTAGAGCTAAAACTTCACTGCTAGGCTGTTAATATCTTCACTGATTTCAAATGAACCCTGGATTATCCATGAATAAAGACAATTCTAGACTACAAAACACCGTTTTTTCTTACAACGGCAAATGTATTACTTGTAATGTTGTTTATACTAAGGTATTATTTGCTGAGACTTTTCTGACAAGGATCAAGCAAAAAAACATAGATGTACAGATCAGGGCCACCACCTTGTAATCCCATCATGCCTAAATCCAGATACCAAATAGATTTAAACAGAGGTGCAGAGGTAACAAGGAAAACTCAATATACAAAAAAAAAAAAAAATAAACCCAGGAACTTTAAAGGTAGAAAATCTATGAATAAGTAATAGCTCTGAGTCATTTACATACAGTATATACCAGGTAATGTACATTCAGAAGCCTCTTCCAGGTAATTCTTCTACCTATTGTGAGATGATTAATGGATTTAAGAGTTTCTCTGCCTGGGATTCAGTAATAATTACTTTATAAAATTTTAATTTGGATACTAATCAGGCAAAGTATTCTTCCTCAATAATATATACTTGGATTTGAGTGGATCTGAACATCTGCATATGCAAACTTATCCTCTCCTAAAAACTCAGCTTTGACATGTCAAAAAAAGCACATATACCATCCTCCTAACTTGGTATATGTCATAAGTGACATAGCAAGGATTTGATCATACATTTCTATCACAAGAGAATTCAAGATCCTCCAGTTTTTCTTTTCTTCCTCATACAGAACTGTATGTGGAAGGAAAGGAAGAAAGATGTAGCACTACAAATCCTCCTGCTTCAAATTAACCATCTGCGCAAAAAGATGGAGAACCAGAAAAATGACATAATTCCTTGGAATTTTTTTTTACCAGACTCTTCCAGGTTCTACTTCAGTGGGATTTAAAAGCACATTTATTATGCAGCACTGAAGTAGGGGAGGTCGGAGTACATTGTAGCATAAGATAAAATTTCTACTTTCAAAGAATGTTTCAAACCTCTTGTTGCAGGTAGTTGATCATTGCTTACCTGTTGCCAGAACTGGGATCTGAATGAAGATCCAAAACCCTTTATAGGATCTGAAGACACAGTCACTGGAGTCTCAAGACTGAGATCTTTGCTGTGGTTTCTTTATTTTGATTTTTTGCTATGACCAACTTCCAAGCCATCTGTCTCTTCTAACTATCTCATGAAGCTACTAATTGGCCAACATGCAGAGTACATCTCATACAGACACAAAGCTCAACAATTGTTTCTGCAAGTTATCTGTGTCTAAGTATCAATAGGAGTAACTTGAGATATGTGTAAATTAAAAAAAAAAATCTTTAAAGGAAACTTCAGGATATTCAGATTTCAGGTCCAAGGGAAAACAAGGGCATGACAGCAGCTAGTGGCACCTAAAACGGTCAAAATTTTGGAATAACATTATTTGATCCAGCATTTTGGAGAAACTTTTGCTTTGCAATAGTGAACCTCACATCTGAAACATCTCCAAAATTTAGACGAATTCACCTCCTAGTTTTGTCCTTATTTCAATGTCTGTTACAGTCGCAGTTCTACATGAAGTGATGTAATTGTTTCCTACCTTCCTTTGCCACAAGAAAATCAACACTACTGAAATAACAAGATCACCAAGCTTTATGAGCTGCTGGGAGTAGGCACCAGTCTATTCTAAACTGCAGCTTGTCAGAGTTTGCGCACTGACTTTGTAGTAGATTCAGCAGAGGCTGCACAAGAGAACCCAGGACATTTTCTGAAGCACTTAACACCTGCAAAACACAAGGCTATTTCCATGAAGCTTACTACCAATCACTGCATGCTGATGTAAGAAATTCCAAAAACACAGCAGAAAAAGTGACTCCTGTTTTAAGACACTAATATATAATCTAAATAGGAATCCGCTTCTGAAGCCACTCATTAGGAAAAAAATAAGAAAGAAAAGGGAAGCATGGAGTCATAAATGGTCAGTACTATAGATTCATGCTGCTGCAAATAACCAGTAACACAGTTAAGCGTCTGGAAAGAGAGGGAACTCAATACCAGAGGGAAAATGTAAGATGGAGAAAAACTGAATGCTACTGTAAACTGCAAGTTTAGTCTCTTCTTGTTCATACAAGTTAAAATGAAGAGCAACCAGAATGAAGTCAAATGAAACAAACAGTTTCTAAAATATTAAAAAATAACGAACAAACAAAAAAACCCAGAGGGAAGACTAAGCTATTTTTTTTTCTTAGTTTTGGTATGAGGGACCATTCTTATGACTGTAAATTCTTACTATTGATAATGTTTGTTTTCTTTTTCAAGGTCTTTAAAGACTGCCTAAAACAACTACATCTAAACTGTATTCCACAGCAGATGAGTTCCACACTTTCTTCCAGAAAAGTGTAAAGAAATGTCAGTCTCGGGAAACAGAGCACTAAAGAGATTTCTGATGTTTCTCTGGAAGGTCTGATCTCCAGACTATATCTTGTGCTTGGTCTGAAAGACATCTCCTTAAAAGTGTTCATCAAGTGGAAATATAAAAAAAATAATTTGTCCATTTACAAACACTCAGCTATTTATTTAGAGAAAGTATTTCTCTCAACTACAGATGAAAATACCTTGGAGCTGACTGTGTTATGCTCAGATTCAACTGTAAGACACAATAGTGTCCTATCTAAACCAAGTAAATTGGACATGAGGGTATACAGGACTGTAAATGTTACTCATGCTGTCTTACACAGCATAGTAACAGCTGTGTACAGCTGTTTAGAGAAATAGGTAAAAAAAGAATCATAAAACATGTTAAAAAGAAAACTTTTTGTTAAAGTGAAATCAAAGACAGTGGAGCAATGAAGACACTATGAAGTGAGTAACCCACTATGCACTACTTAGAACTGTACAGCACGTCACCTACAGGAATCTCAGATGTTAAGCCATCTCTTCATCACCTTTCCCACACTTTCCAATAAGTGACAAAGACCAGGAGTCATACTACTAAGTACAAAGCCACAAGCGAGTAAAAAACAGCAGAAGCACACTTCAAAAATGAAGTTAAAAAAGAGCCAGCTTCCACACTGATCATGAGAGAAAACTGAGATCTCCAAGTGTCTGAACTTCAAAATGTACAAGTGACACCACCAGAGGATTGAGGGAGGTTATCCTTCCTTATTCAGAACTGGTCAAACCACTCTTTGAGACCTGTGTCCAGTGCTGGGTTCCTCACTACAAGAGACATGGACATAATCAAGATGATGAAGGGACTGGAATATGTCTCCTATGACAGGAAGCTCAACATGAGCCAACAGTGTGCCCAGGTGGCCAAGAAGGCCAATGGTATCCTGTCCTGTATCAAAAATAGTGTGGTCAGCAGGACAAGGGAAGTGATCCTTCCCCTGTATTCTGCATTGGTGAGGCCACACCTGGAGTATTGTGTTCAGTTCTGGGCCCCTCAGTTCAGGAAAGATATTGAAGTGCTGGAGCGGGTCCAGAGAAGAGCAAAGAGACTGGTGAAGGGACTGGAACACAAGACCTATGGGGAGAGGCTGAGAGAACTGGGGTTGTTTAGTTTGGAGAAGAGGAGGCTTAGAGGTGACCTCATCACTGTCTAGAACTACCTGAAGGGAAGTTATAGCCAGGTGGGGATTGGTCTCTTCTCCCAGGCAGTTAGCAATAGGACAAGGGGGCACGGGCTTAAGCTCTGCCAGGGGAAATTTAGGCTGAATATTAGAAAGAAATTCTTTACAGAGAGAGTGGTCAGGCATTGGAATGGTCTGCCCAGGGAGGTGGTGGATTCACCCTCCCTGGAGGTTTTTAAACTGAGATTGGACATGGCACTGAGTGCCATGATCTAGTAAACGGACTGAAGTTGGACCAAGGGTTGGACTCAATGATCTCTGAGGTCTTTTCCAACCCAATCGATCCTATGATTCTATGAGGGTAGGCTAAGAGAGCTGGGACTGTTCAGACTGGAGAACAGAAGGCTCAAGCGGATCTTATCAATGTATATAAATACCTGAAGGGAGGGTGCAAAGAGAATCAAGTCTCCTAATGTGCCCTTGGTCACGATTAAGAGCTCCCTCTGGTTCCAAGTGAAACACGAGGGAGCTTTGCCAGAGTGCAATCAGAGTGGATTCAGGGCCTTTACACAGCCTCCCTATGTGTTCCTCCACCCTGGTGTTATGTAAGAAACTGAGCTAAATTGTAAATATTACACAACCTTGAAAAGGGAAGGGACTAGTAAAATATTGCATGACTCTTTCACACTGACTCACCCCTTCATTTCCACTTTTGCTTGTTGTCCTCACTTGAAAATATAAAGAAATGCCTGAACTGGTCACTTTTTGTCTTTCAAGCATGCTCCAGGTACAGTGAGATATTTCATCAGCATGAACAGGACATCCCATAGTGCCTAGGGACAGACTTTTTAGCACGGACTGTTGCAATAGGACACAGGGTAATGGTTTTAAACTAAAAGAGGGGAGATATGAAGAAGAAATGTTGCCCAGAGAAGTGGTAGTAGTAAATGCCCCATCCCTGGAAACATTCAAGGCCAAGTTGGAATGGGGCTCTGAGCACCCTGATCTAGTTGAAGATGTCCCTGCTTACAGCAGAGAGGGTTGGACTAGGTGGCCTTTAAAGGTTCTTTCCAACCCAAAGTATCCTATGATTCTAAGCAGGACAACGGTGCCAGGTAGAACTCTGCAGTCTTCCCCCAGCTGTGCTACAGATATTGCTGCATTGCACTTCTGGTACCCAAAGTCTCACACACCCCTCATGCTCTTCTTGCTGTCAGAGTCCCATACTCCTAAACCAAGGTAGAAAAATTACCTAGGGATTATCATTATCCAACAAAAGAAGCAGCAGTAGTGTTCCAGCTTGCTTGGTAACTACAGGTAGATCAGATGGGAGTAGCAAAACAACCAATTTAAGCTTTTGCCTACACATTCTATAAGCATTAAAGCTTTGCAAAACTCAGGCTATGCAAGTGCCATTAATGCTTCACCAAACTACACAGAGGCAGCTTCCCTTAAGTGAGATTCATTCCCAGATTAACAGCACAAAATTTACTCTGGGTGACAAATTGTAGGGGTTCTCCTGTGTTTCCTGGCTCAGCATATAGATAAATAAGTCAATAAAACAAAATAAAACACCCCACAAACCCAAAGAACTGGACCTGGTTGTGCCCTTTGAATTTTGAGTAGCATTAAAACACCCCAGTTATTCCATAACACTATAACTCAGTGGGGATAAAGTATCAGTTATCAGTCCAAAGAAAAGAATCACTAAGGTTGCGTTCTAAAAACTCTACTTTTGTAACAACATAACCAGTCAGTACAGTGATTTTCTAGCAGCACCTCCCAGGTCTCTGCACTGTGTACTACGGAAGAACTTCATGTACGTTTATATACAATTTCATTTTATTCCCGTCTATCTCCAGAGGCCCCAGTTTCCATTCTAGACCAACTGCCCAGAGTAAGTAGTAATCCAAATACTGTATGACTTCACTGGTCTATATCTCAATACAAAAATAAAGCAGCAAATACTTTTAGAAACTTCTTTTTTAAACTTGATGTTTTTCTAATTTTGGAAAAGGCAGACACCAAAATAGCTTCTCATTGAAGAGGAAAGATGACAAAGTTCATTACAATTTGTGCTTATTCTTCATTAAGGTCTACAAATATGGCTAAAACCTCTTTTATGAAACAATTATCAACATCACATGATTTTATTAATTTATATATTATTGGGTTTCACTTATAGAAGACTTTGAAAAAAGTTCCCATTATCACTTTCTCAACAGTGGAGAAAATTAAATATGTATCAAGTACTGTCATACATAATAATCATGCCATTTCACATTCATTGGTACCCTCATAAATGAAACATAAGCTCTTCTGGAGAGAATTTTCACCTTGAAAGAAATAAAGACTATTTGCTTACCAAATACAATTAAAAGGGAAAGTACAGAAAAGAACAGGATTTCTTACCATTGTAAGGGTGAATGGATGGCTTTCCAGGGCAGACACTCTTGGGCAGTGTAGAATGACATACTGAAATAAAATGACAGAAAAGATACTTTCAGAACATTCAGTGATGGGCTAATGTTTATAAATTGATAGTCATCCCTATAGACAATGCTACAGGAAAGCAGTGGTTTTTTTAGGGGCATATTAACTCACCTGACCAGGTCTTGCTTCAAAGTCATCTTTCACCATCCTTACTTCAAGGACATTGGAGGGATGACTTATTACCGAAGTTATTGTGACTGGCTTATTGCTGCGGATGTAGCGGTACAGCCTTTCCACACAGTACAACCACAGAGGTCCAGAAATCCAAAACCAGGTCTATGGGAGAACAAAAACAGGTCACCTCAAGGACTTTTAACTACATGAGTGCTTGCAGGTCCTCATTTCACATCTAACCTCCAAATCTCTCCACATGCAGAAATTCCAGTGTGTTCAGAAGCCTTAATCAGTCTAACCAGCAGCATCATCCACAAACACAAGGAATTTCAACCACAAAACTCATCAGGAATAAAATGCTAATGACCTCAATTGCTACCATGTTAGTCTGGTTTTATGTAGTTAGATTGCAATTGGTGTCAGCGACCAAAGGCACAGTATATACGTGGTTTCAAAACGTAGCAGACCAGAGTACTGTATAATCGTTTAACCTTCAAGGAAAAACACTGTCTGTCTTGCAATATTACTTGACTAATACCTTTTTATAATCATCTCAAGTTCAAGTAAAAACCAAAGAAAGATTCATTCTTGTTCCATAGAATTTATATTTATATCAAACTAGTGTAAAATCAGGGACAACAGAGAGAAATGGGCACTTTTGAATCACAACTCATTAGCCCTCTTGGAAGATATTTATGCTAGACAGAAAACGTCCTGGAAATGCCCACTTCTCTGCAGTGATTATACAGGGAGCCCTGGGTGACTACTCCAGATGGAGACATTTGCAGCTGCTCAGCTAAATCGCATCCTAAGAGTCAATTACCAATAGCTTATGGCAGACTTAACTTCTAATTCTACATCTGCTCAGTCACTCAAGCTACGGCATTGAAGTGCCCTTGATCCTTATTCATCTTTCCTTCCCAATTTTTGAAGTTACATATCAGCCTCTCTTGCAACAGCAGATTATTTAATTTCCACAAAAAAGCCTTAAAAGTTTCAGTAGCTAAGAGAACCTTGTTTTTGTTTTTTTTTAAATCATGTTATCACAACACTTCCAAACCCCAAAAAAGTCCTAAATAGTTTTACAAAGTCCTGAATAGTTTTACAAAGCTGCCAGGAGAACACTGAGTGGCCATCTCTTTCCATGACTCTTTTCCCATAAATGGCTCTAAAGCATTTAAGGCATCATAAGTCCCTAAGAAGACTCTTTACTGTCCATATGACTGTGGGTCATATGGAGCCAGATCTACACTGATGTTTGTAATTCAGGAGTATCACCACAACAAAATACCAATCCAAAGAACTCTGTTGGAGGAATTCAATGCAGAATTAACTGTTTCTTATTACGATTACATGCTCCATAGAAAAATGGGTTCCTACTACAGCTCATAAGGGACATATGTGTTCAAGAGAAAACAAAGATAATAATAAAGTCCTGTGAGGTCTGTAATGGGACCATCTTGAATGGTGGGCCTTGGACTTGGGAACTCCATATTTGCAAGCTTCCTCAGGCTACTTACCAACACAGCCCAACTCATCTTTTCTCAAAACAAAAGGGGCAAAAGAAAAAGATGCTTCCACAATGTGAAGAAACAAAAGGAAAATGGAAGACAGAAAAAGAAAAGGCTTTTCTATGCCTGCTGTCATCATACTCATTTACCCATGCCACACATAAAACAAACCTGTCTGCAAACAACAGGCCATAAAAGCCAAACCACAACCAACTGCAAACCAGAAATGAGTATTAGGACTTGCATCTGCGTTGTAAAAAAAGGGAACAAATGGAGCTTGATTATTTCAACTAACTACTGTCACACAATGCTTACAAAGGGACCTTATGAAATGCTATACAAATGTTTGCTCTGAAGTGCTATGCTGTAATTTAAAGTCACATTTATAGCAGGACCAATACATCTCTTATTGTGTTGTACAAAAAATAACATGACAGTCGATCTCTTGACATTTTTCCACCCTCCCTCTTCTATGCATCACATTGTAATGCAGTTCAGGATTTAATATAGATTGTTTTTTCCCCACCGAATCTTTGAATGCCTCGAAAGGTTTTAATAATATTTTCCATTATTAAAACATCTGGTCTGGAAAAGCAATAATTAGTGGTTATGGCTGACTGAAAGACTTGGCAAGGCTTGTAATACCTGAAATGTCGGATCATACAGACCTCTGGGAAGTGTGACTGGAACTTGGGTTCCTCGGAACAAATTCTCATAAAGTGATTTTGTACAAAGGGTTCTGGTACTGGTAAGTCCTCTGGGAAAGGCTCAGTAGTATAGTCAGGAAACAGCTCTTCAAAAGACTTCGGCACAGTCAGATTCTGTCGGAGCGTTTTGTTAGGATTAAAGCAACCAGGAGGGTGTTCCTGTAAGTTGGTCTGGTACTTGAGCACTCCCCTACAGGAAAATAGGAATAGTCAAGACACTGAAGTTAGAAACAAACAACTTACCTTAATTCAGAGAGGGCTTCATCTTCTGTTAGAGTTTTTATTCCATTTGTTTGCAGGACTTTCAATCAGATTGAAGATTTGCAACAATAGAGCCTCCTGTCACTAGAGGCAAAGTTTAACTTTTCCAGCACACTTGGCACTCCCACACTGAACAGCCTCAAGCTTAATACTGCTTGAAAGGGGGAAAACATTGTGGGAACTTTGCAAAAAAAACTAAGTAATCACATTTCCAGTTCAATCTTACACTGGCAGGCCGTTTTTAATTCATCCTCCCTACAGTCAGCAAGCCCTGTTTTTAAGGCAGTCTTATACCAGAAGGGGCCTAAGTTCCCAAATCATAAACTGCAGGAATGTTCCTATTACTTGGTGTTTATCAGAATTGCACACAATCCTATAGTTTTCTCCTTTGGATATAATCTTGTCATATAAAAGGGAAAAAAAAGTCCTGCATGATAACCAAGGAAGCTTCCTTGCATATTATTTTGTGGGTTTGATGGTTTGGGGTTTTTTGTTTGGTTTTTTGTGTGTGTGTGTGTGTGTGTGTGTGTGTGTGTGTGTGTGTGGTTTTGCTTTTGTTTTACACTAAGCTAAATTTATAATAAAATGAAGTAAGAACTTTCCAGCTGCAGCTAGCAACTCTGAAGAAAGAATTGGAAACCTGAGACACTCTGGGATATCTCAGCACATGAATGAATCATTGGAAACAGGGAAGAAAAGATAGCAGTAGTAGTAAAATTCCTCAGAAGTACTACTTGTCTCCAAATCTGGATTTGATGACAGTAAATCCACAAGCAGGAATATTGAAAAAAAAAAAAAAAAACCCAACCAAAAACCATCAACCAAATGAAGGGCTGAATGACACCTCTATAGGATGGTGGTGGGAGGGAAATGAGGCATGCTGAGGCAATGTCTGGTAAGACATGCCCGCTGAGTGCTAGGCCATGTGGTGAAGGCTCATCTTAAGTATGCAATCAAACATAAGGACATAGACTCCCTCCTCCTCTACTCAACACACAGCAGCAGTAGCAGAAGAATTTAATTCACAAGAAGAGAGAGAACTAGGATATCTGCAATATTCCCAACTTAAATGGGCTCTGACAAGCTACTGGCAATCTTCCCTACTAAAATGCAATCCTGACAGCCAGTAACAAGCTTCCCACATGGTCCAGTGAACAATGTCAGCTTGGATGTTAAACTTCCTCACTCTAAATTCCACATCTGACCCTGGGAGAATCATTTGGGAAGTGTCCTTGCACCTACACCCCTGCTTCTGCCTGCATTTACTGCTTGATCATGCCTATTGCTTGCATCTGCCATCACTGCCACACTTCTGGTCATCACACATTTGCAAAGTGACAGATACAGCTGGCATTACTGTAGTTCCCTGCTTTATAAATATTATGGTGCCTCATGGATGTAGCTGGAAGTCAAAGTCCATGCAATATTTTTCCAGTCAACCTTGTCCACAAGCCTGTCAGTAGCTCTCACAGCTTCTCTATTCTCAGAACATCCAAAAGAGGATTTCCTTGAGACATGAATAGCTGCAAACACAAACATCCCTTCTAGTGATCTTTAGTTTGGTCAAACTATTACAAACATGTTGAGTGGCAGTGATGACAAAGCTGCCTGTTAACAGCAGCTGCAACTACTCCCATTTCTGAAGCTGTCAAGGAAAGGCAAGTCTTATACACTCAAGATCACTTCCCAGAAATGTTGAGTTCTGCACAATTCTTAAGAAACCCAAGATATATCCTCACGTATTTATTAGATGCAACACTTCAATATCTAAAAACTCAGTATAGATGTCAAGAAGTAGGAGATAGACATCTTTAGCAAATAAAAATGGGTGAGACAAAATGAGAAAGTAATGTAAAAGTGTGCTACAGGCTGAGCACAACAGTATGGAGAATCTGCAAAGCCATACCTCTGCTCCAATTTTCCATGCCCAAAATAGAGACAAAATTCACTGCTGGCTAGAGCTGGAGAATACATATCACTATTTTTAAGATTTTAAAGATTATAAACTAGACATCAATGATTCTAAGTGTTTTCCTAAGGAGTTGCACTGCTCCTATCTCTTCATCCATCTTTGGATGCTCAGCTCAAGGTAAGTTGCTTGAAGGGTCTGCTAAAGGTCCGTGTGCGGGTGGACTTGTAAGCATTTTCACCCTTTGGAAGAAAAATCTTTGAATAACTCTAGTCAGAGCATAAAGGCCTTATTCTCAGCTTCTACAGACCACAGTAATACCACAGTAACACCAAAGCTGGGAATCTGGCTCCAAAGGTTTTGTCTCTTTTATAGCTCCTTACACTGGTACTAGAAACATCAAGCTTCTGTTTTACATAAAATAATTTTTGTTTCTGCTACTACTGACCTAAAATATAGACAAATGAATGTAGATATGCACCAAGTCTTAAGCCACTAAAACCTTTCCAAGTCATGTAGTACCCACAAAACCTTACTCAAACTGCCTGCACAGTTCAGCCACAGGAGATGCCTTGTTCTGTAGAGTAACTGGTCATGAATCTGCAACTCTCTAAGACATGCCACACAGGAGTAATTTGGGAGTGGATATCCAAGCTTCCTTCATTCTTAGAAGAGATCATCAAATTATTTAGGTTAGAAACGACCTTCCAGATCATTGAGTCCAACCACTAACCCAGCACTACTGTGTTCACCACTAAACCACGTCCCTAAGCACCACATCTACAAGTCTTTTAAATACCTCCAGGGGTGGTGACTCCACTACTTCCCTGGGCAGCCTGTTTCAAAGCATCTTCTTAAGGTGAAGAAAGTTTTCCTAATATCCAATCTAAATCACCCCTCATACAACTTGTGGCCACTTTCTCCTGATCTTACCACTATCACTAATGGAGCCTAGAAATCAAACCAGATCACTTGAATGTAGATCTTTGTAACAACAAGTTAGTTGAAGCATCCTTTGGGCTCCACTGACTATTTATCAAAACTCATTAAACCATAATGGGAGAAAGACACTTAGAAAACATGGAGAGACCTACATTTAGGCATCTTAAACTTGAACCAACTCCCACTCTCCATGACCCATTCCCATCACATTTTTAAAGGACACTCAGTTCTTTTAGATTTGCACTGAATGCCTCTGTAATTCAATATGAAGGAGGCTGTGTAGCAGAAGATGTCTGTTCAATGACTGGTGTGTTACTGCAGCCTTGGTTTGCAAACTTGGTAAATGGAACATGGTTAGGAATACAATGGGCAAAGGATAATGCAGTGAAGGAGATAATTAAACTGAACATGAAAAATACCCCAAAGGTAATAACTGGAACAGGTTGCCTTGGGAGATTAGAGGATCTCAGACACCAGATGTTCTAAAGAAGTTAGAAAAACACCTGTCAAGAATAATTTAGAAAAAGTTCATCCTGCCCCAGGATGAGGGGAACATATCCGTCTTCTCCCAGCTGTGAAAAAGAGCCCCAGAAAAAAGAAACAGAAAAATCTCCAAACAAACAGAAACAAACAAAAAACAAAACACATACACACAAACCCCAAACAAAACAACAAAACAAACAAAAAACCCACACAAAAAAGGAACAAACAAAAAAAAACCCCACAGAGTACTGGAATAGTGTCCAGGAGTTTCAATTGAGCGGAACTCATTATTTCAGCTCACCAGATCTCAGACTGTAATGTTTCTGTTCAACATATTCCTCCCATGATCTTGCAAGGCCTAGTTACCTTTCCATATTTACTTTAAGCAGCCATGCTCAGTGTCACCCATTAAAGCACCCTGTGTTTCAGTAGATATTTGATGACATGGAGAAATACACCTCATTCAAATACACCTTCTCTTCTTTATACCAATCGCTGCATCTACATCCACAGAAGAAACTTCACAGACATTAATGGCCCAGATTTTCATAGAATCACGGAATAGTTAGGGTTGGAAAGGATCTCTAAGGGTCATCTAGTTCAATCCCCAACCCACACAGACAGGTCTTGACTTGTGGAAGCTGCTTTACCTTGCAATAGAGATGGGCTTGTTTGTGCCTGATACGGTCCTGACCATCAGCACATAAACACTGGTGTGATGTTTGCAAAAACAAGAAGAAAAACTAGCAAATGTTGGATCAATGAGAAAGACGTAATTAGGGAGAAGCCATTCCTTCCCTCTCCTTAGGAGTCAAAATGGAAGGTAGAGAGGAAAATGCAAGGGATGAGCAACTTTACTTCACTTTCTTGTCTCAGTAACCAGGTAAAAGGCATCAGAGAAAGAAACTATGTTCTCTTGATTTCTCACTAGATACTGGTAAAATGGACAAGGAATAATATTGAAAGTGAAGAAGTTTGTGCTAGTTGGCTGTAGCAAATACAATTCTTCAAGCTACAATCTGATCTTTATTTAAACAAACACCTGTTGAAAAACCATAAAGGACAGCAAAGTTGGCCCAAAGTTGGCCCACTGTGCACAAGCAAGCTCAGGAAAGGCAGCAATCAAGAAAACTGTTCTTTCTTGTTGTGCTTCAGGAAAAGGGACAGTGTTTTCCATTTACTTACCCAGAAACATGCAGCATCAGCAGCATATAGAAGACAAAGAAAAGGTTGTGTGTATACCAGAAAATGTCATAGTTTGAAACCCTGAAAAGAATAAACCATGGTTCAATGCTGTTTCAACTTCAACGGAATCACTGCTAATTAAAAACAGACCTGTGCACACATCAAAATACACTACACAGACGTAGGAGAGTCAAAGCCCAGAACGTTTCCCTACAGGCACACTGTACTTGCACACAATTAAGTGTTGAGAAGAATGAGTGACTGGCACAGAAGTAACAAGCTGATGAGGAGAGATAGGGATGTAGAAGTACAGAGAGAGCTGAAGAACTCTTCTGAAATTAGGAGACTTTACTGCTTCCATAGGTCCTAGTTAGTATCTATGAGACCCTCATAGCTAGGATAGTTCCTCCATCTGCAGTCTCAAAACTCAACCCCTTTACAGTGAGCATCACCTTGCATTCTGCCTGCACCAATACAATTTAACGTTTCACTGAGGCTACAACACACAAACAAGATAGCATGGACAGCAGCAGATGGACTAGTGTGAGGGTATAGAATGTAAGGAGATACAGAAGGAACAGGAACTAGAGCAAGAAGGCAACAAGAGCACAGGTAGGAGAATTTTCAGGACAGGAGGCCACATAGAGTATGGCTCTAGGACTGATGGTCTTGGGAGGAACAAGAAGAACATTACCACTGTGAGAGCAGGAAAGGTGAAGGGAAAAGAGCACTTCCTTTCATCAGTAATTTGTTAGGCAAAATGAAAAGAACCAAGACCAAAGAAAATATCCATCTGGAACTGTTTTCTGTTAAGCTTGTTTGATTTTTGCTTGAGTAAAATAGTTACCAACAAACAACAACAACCAAATGATTAAGAAAATACACTACTTCATAGCACACAAACACACCTTTCACACTACACAGCATGGTAGGAGAATCCCTTCCAAAACCAAAACCTACTCCCATTCATTGGCTAAACCAATTATTAAATAAAAAACAACCTTAAACTCTGAGAACATGGTTTGAGAAGCTATTCCTTTGGCACAGCTAAATTACTTTTTTTCCAGAATTTTTTTCCCTCCTATGGTCTTTACATAACCACCTAACTGCCCTCACTTCAATACAATTGACACATATACTGCATTTTTGTCTGTCAATACAGGACTTGTTTTCTTTTTCAAGGAAAAAAAAAATTATAATCTGAGGGCTACCAAAATAAAATCCAAGCAAGTGAGGGAACAAGGAAGGAAGTAAAGGAGGAACAAAGGAAGCAAAGTGAGGTAGACAGCAACAGCAAGGGACTTGGAAACCCTCCCTTTCACCTTGCCATCCTTCTCCTAGTCAGCACTATGTTAACACTTTTCCCCCCTTGAAGCTGCTCAAACCATTTCTCACTCCTCACCCCCTGGTAGGCATTTCCATGCAGTCACTCATCATATCTGTAAGAAGTTATGGGAGTAAACATCAGTAAGAGGACAATAAATGATGGTATAGGGAGTGCAGACAACTGGAAGGCACAAAGGGTAAAATTTACCCTCAGTCCCGAAACAGGTCATAGAATCCTAGAATGGCTCAGGTTAGAAGGGACCTTAAAGATCACCTAGTTCCATGCCCCATGCTATGGGCAGTGACAAGGACGGGTCTTGAAGCTCTGGTTTAAATTCATATTTTGCTATAATACCAAAAGTTGCACACCAAATTAATTTTTATTGCATCTTGAGCACCTTTTTCAGAATGCATCAATTTTTCAAGAAGTCAGTTTCTGGACTGCTCCTGACATATTGCTTTCAACGGCTAATTATTGTTACTGATTAAAAGTTACCATACACTTCTTGTGCATGTCTTGAATACATCTTCATGTCAGCTTCTAGCCAGTTAAGCATTTTATTCTTCTTTCAGCACTCCTACAGATAACTGTACTATAAAATCCTGTTCCTCACATGCATAAAATTCCCCTTAAATCTAAGCAAGCCCTCTGAACTTCACATCCTTAAATTAAGCAGATGTAAATCCTTGAACTTCTTACCACGAAACATATTTTTCAACATTAAGATAATCATGCATCTCTTGTATCTTTAAATAGTGTATCCTATGGATACATGCACTATTCTAATATATTCAAAAATATTCCTATTGATACACATATTTTTATAGTTCTTCAGAACATTTATTACTTTTTTTACCTTCTAGGGCTTAAAATAGATATTACTCACAGAATTAATGCATTTCTTAGGACTGTAAAGTATTGAAAATTTCAGGTAAGTTGAATATTTAGTTTTAGTTTCAGTTAACCTACTTCAGAATTTTGCAAGTGAAGACCTGCAAGAGTTAACTCACTGAGAAATGTACAGGGAGTTTGGCATGTAAGTAGCACAGTTTTGGAAAAATATTTTTAACCCTGTTACAGATAGTTTTGAAAAGGAACATTTATGTGGTATTTTAGAAGATTAAATTGAAGATTGGAATATTTGGTTACAAAAATAGATGGCACTGGAGCACCTTATTTTTTCATGTTCCTTTAAATACGTGACTTTCAAATCATGAACAATATTAATTTGAAAGTTAGCAGAAATGTCAAAATTTATTGACAGGATTTATTGTGTTTTCTGATAACTTCATAACTCTTCTGACAAACAACTACTTAACCAAAAATATGCATGGTGTGATCATGTATGATGAGGCAAAAATTTAGAAAATTTTTCAATCAATACTCACTTTCCTCTTTTAAAACATTAGCAGTTAATTCAATCCCAATACTTATTTACACAGTTTACTAAACAAGTCAAGGCAGGAAAATAGAGGGATAATCATGCATATAAAAATTTCAGGAGGAATATACAAAGGAAGAAATTATTAAGTAGATCAGTGTGTAAAAGCAGATTAGGGCTGGAATACAAGAGTATAATAGTCTCTGAAAAACTTTTTAAAAAGCCCAGCTTCTGATAGGCAGTGAATATTTACAAATAATTTTCTTAAGACTATAGAGTGTGTTCAGCCATCATAGGGTACATGAGAATACGCAGGGAAAGAGATTAAAAAGGAACAGTGAGGTGCACTCAGAAGCTTGTTTCCTTAGGAAAACACATTATCAAGACAACCTTGAGGTCTATGCTTGAAGGAGAAGCCAGGATAAATAAGAATTATTGCTAAAGGAACAGGAGATGCAGATGATCTCTTCAGGGCTTTGATTTTGCTGGCTAGACAGAAGGGAGCTGGGAATGTATTTGCACTTACAGTAACTGTGGAAGAAAATAAAAAGCATGTAACTTCAAAAGATGTTGCATGAACCCCAAAATTATTTCCAAGAAGATGTTTACAATCACCTATATTTTTTCCAGGTTTCCCAATCATTAATACATCATGTTCTCTCCTTTTTTTTTTCTAATTTATTATGGTCTTGAAGAAAACAGGACTTTGTTCTGGCTCACTGCTCCAGAGTGAAGTAATTGCGTTATTTTTCCATCTTCCCAAAACTGCCTTTCTTTTGCAAGTAGAGCCATCTGCATGGACTATGTAGTGTGCAGCCATCCTGACATCTTATGCAGCAGCCTAACCTTGCACTTCTATAGCCTCACAAAGGTCTCAACTCTGGAAGTAGCCTTGTCTACTGAAAATGCACAAGTATTTGCTGAACTACTGTTCCAAATCACAGGATAATGTTGCCAGATAACATTTCTACTCAGGAAAGACAGATTAGTTCAACTAAGTTCAAAATCACATATCTAACTCACATCAATGGAGCACCATTAATGTTTGAAGATATATAATTAATATATCCTACCATGTTGCCTGAATTAAGATGATGCATTTACATGAGCAGCCTTTGAATTCAACCACTATAAAATTGAAGGGGTTATTTTTATATGTTCACTTGCAGAAACCAAGCCTTAAAAAGACTACAACATTGTGCTAAATTCCTCCAAGGTATAGTTACTATCATATGTGTTCAATAATGTTGGTACAGAATGTGAAACTAAAGGAGGACTAAACCTTTAGAAGTCCCATCAGCTGCTCTGATCACTGCATTGCTGTTTGGAATTGTAATTCACACTAAAGAGAATATATCTGACAACCAGAAGCAGAACTTTAAAAAGCACCATTCTATTTAAGTAGCATAATTTTGTGTCACTTTGTTTCATTGCAGGGGAGTTTTCTTGTTACTGTTTTTCTTATAGTTTGCTGTTACAATTCATTGGTGAAAATAATTAAGATAAGGATATCATTTTATTTTATTTCCAGCAGACTTAATTTATGCATTGGACAGAACTTTCCATATGCTTAGTTTACTGCCTCCCTGTACAAACAGAAAAAAATAAAAAAAGTACTATTTGAACTTTTAAAAGGTCCACATTTTTAACTGAGCACATTCATCCAATAGTGTTTTTCTCAGGAGGCAATTCAATCAAGTTTTGTAATTGTTTTAATGTGAAATTCACTGCACTAATTTTACTGCAAGCTAGAGAAAAACAGGGCAAGAAAATTGGTATTTAAACACTCTAATCAGTAGGAGAATATGATTACTGAGATGGCATTTTTCAGCATAAGGATCAGATTACATCTTACCTGATGGCAAATGTGGAAGCTGTACACATTAGGAATAATACTAACACCATAATGACTCCAGTCAGACCTGGAACTAAAAGGGACATAAGATAACATAAGAATTGTGAAAAGACATACTTATCTACTATGATTTTTTAAGAAAGTGGAATTAGATATACAAATCATGATTTAATCAAACTCTTGCATGTACTTATCTCTTGAGGACAATTCATGTATCAAACTAGATAAGAAAAGAGAGTTGTGTAATTTCCCACTTTCTCAGAGAAAACTATTCTTTCCCTTGTATTTCACCATACATCACTAATTTTCTATTAGTCTTTGCTGCCGTAATCTTTTGCTCATGACATCTGTCTCTAAGTAGGTAACTAAGAACAAACACTGTTTATTTGTAAGACTGACAAATTTCTTTATCTCTTTCTTATTCCAAATCCTCAACTCTTTGATCATGACAATTAAAAACCTAGTCAGGGACAGAATTTCAAACAAATCAATTTCCATGCAAGCTGTCACTACAATTGTTTGCCAACCCATTTTATTCTGGAATGAGGAAGAGCCTGAAATTAATCTCCATGGCACTGTATAACGCTTGAAATTGTTGACCATAGAGCAAGGTCTGAGAGAGTAATCTGCAGCCAGTATTTGGAAAGAGAAGGTTAAAAATATTAACAATTGGACTCATTTGTTGAAATGCAGACTCATCAGAACTAGTTTGTCCTGAGCTCTTTTAAGTCAAAGGAGAGAAACAAGTATTTCTACAGCATGGTATGTTGGACAAGGTTCTCAGGCGCATGGTGTGATTCTTGAGGGGTCCTGCACAGGGCCAGGAGTTGGACTCTATGATCCTGATGGATGCCTTCCAATTCAACATATTCTATGATCCCATCCTAAGTTAGACTCTTGCCCATAAAGTACAGCAAGTCATCAGCCTAAAGACAGATTAGGAAAACAGTCACCACTTTTTCTGAGCATCTTATCCATCCAAAACTGCCTTCCCAGGAATTAAGCATATGAATTAAGAATTAGGATTCTAAAATCTATGAAACATTACATCAGTATCTTTTAATCCTCAAAGAATGGTAGTATTTCTGCATAGTTTCTGGTCACCTTAAAAGCCACGTGTTTGGGTTTAAACAAAGTCAGTCAGGTCAACCATCAAGAAGAAATCTAAACAAATGCTGACTTAGTGTCAAAATACAAATGCCTCACCCAGTTTTCATGGATGTAAATGGCAAAACCAAATACCGTAATGGTCCATGATCTTTTACAGGATCACATCCTAATGACAAGAGCAAGCTTATTGTTTTAATAATTGATTATCATTTTAGACTCTTTAGCAATAAAGAGACAATCTCAAATCTTATCTTTTTATAAACTTCTCAATATCCACTCATTGAAAAGTCTGATACCCAAAATTTGATACATCCCAAATCAGTCCTCAATTTTACAAACTTTAGAAAAAATCCCATTCCTACAACCCACAGAAATTTCATCATGGACTGAATAAAAAACTTAATTTCACCCCTTCATGGAAAGATTATAATTAAAAGCAGTTGCAATAAACAAAATTCTGTCCACTGCCTCCTTCTTCATTTCTTCTTTCTTAACCTAATTGGATGTGTAGTATGCAATGAATCTCCCCTCTGACACAAATACTTCCAATCAATTGCAAAACCTTGGTCCCTGTCTGGGTGCTCCTTCAGCACGAACAATAAGTGATAATTACTAGTTGTTACGATGTGCACTGATCTGAGTAATTTTAAACTTAAAGATGATTTAGAATCACTGCTTTTTCAACAATGTGCTCAAATTTTTGAAAATGCACTATTTTCCTGGCTGACAGAGTGTAAAAGGAGTTCCACCTCTCAACTAGAGAGGTATCACCACAAGCCAGGACAAAATATGATTGGGCCTCTCACTGCTTCATTATACCAAATCCTTCTCCCTTACACATGATATTAAATATAATCCTCAGTTGCTTGGGTTCTTTCTCCCCCCTCCCATCTTTAACACCCTCCTGCCAGCTCCCAACATTCAAGCCTCCACAACTGATTCACTAACTACACCATTTACCCAACCTGCTTCCAGTTAGCAGTTAACTTATACCTCAATTTCTATTATTTTACTTTGTCACTTCCTCTGCTATCAACTGATCTAAACTTTCCCTAGGGTTTTTGGAAAGCACTGTTGTGCAAGCTGCTAATTCTAGTGCATCTGTTGGGACTGACAAATCTAGAATCCCATCCACTGCCGTCTTTTCAGACTCCTTTGGACAGTGCCTTAAATGCTACAAAGCTGGGATTTTTGTGTTTGATCTAAATAAGGGTGAAAGTGTGATGGCATCAGGAAGGAGCTTTACCTGCTTGTGAAGCACTACAGCTCAAGCTTATGTCTGCCCCTCCATACCCAAACATCCCTTCTAAATTCCTGCACCAAAAATGTCTATTTATTCTTTATGAGTGCTGAAGCCTGATTTCCATCTAACAGTTTAGATTGCTCTAAAGCCAAATCAACCCTTAATTAAACCAGCTGAAGCAAGAAGACCGCTCTACTGTTATGTTTTTTTTCTAGAAACTGGATCATTTAGGAATTTGGTTTTAATATTATGCAGAACCTCTGTTTGAAACTAATGATTTTCTGCTGACTCATCTGTACAACAACAGCTTTGAAGATGCTGCTCAAGCTACTATGGGGCTTATGTAACTCCTCCCTCCTGACTATTGGAGAAGCAAACGCAGGTTATATTAACACAAATAAATCAAGCTAGCTGAGATACAACAAATGGAGCATATGAATAGAGGATCAAAAAGTTTTGTCTGGAAAGTAGTGATGAGAAGCAGCAAACTTTCTCATTCAGTTTTGCAACAGACTTACCAGTTGCAAAAAGTAGTTTCCTTGGGTCCTGAAAAACAGACAAGCAGAAAAAAAAAGTAAAATCAACATATGGGATTTTATATCTATATGAATAATGTGGTAACAATAAGTAGTTCATAAATGCACATTAAGACATAAGCAATCCCTAAACCTGGATGCAGGAATGAATTTGGTAACAGTTTCCATTGATTGTAAACCTCTAGCCTTTGTATTTCCCCAGTGAAGACAATTCTGATCTGTAATGAAAAACTGGGATTCAGATAATTTTACTGACAATTATTTTTGAAAGCTTTACTCAATTACTTCATCCCTTTGGGAGGACAAAGGGAAATAGAAGAGGAAGAGAATTTGAATTTAAATGTAAGACAAGAGGCAAGCATTTTACTGCCAGCTACATCACCAAGAGATTTGCAGGAGACTTTAGAGAAGCAAGCCTGAACACAAAGACAGATGTTCCTGTGTCCTTCACAATACGTGAAAGGAAGAGGGGATATGTCAGCCTCACAGGAAACTGCCTCACTCCCCTTGAGTCCTATATTTCAGAGGTTTTGTCTTCACTGTAGAGAAAACTTTATTATTATTATTATTAAACTTGCAGCAAAATGCAGTGAGGGGAGGTTAGCAGTTTTCATACAAGTCAGGAAAAATGAAGTATCCCTCTCTGACCTTGTCTGTATCCAGATGTGCATACACATGTAGAGAAAATGACAGTAGCATCCAGACTGCCCACCACAGTTAAAAAACAGGTTTAAATGAAATTCAAGTACAAAGGTTCAAAAGCTAGTAATGTACCTAAAATCCAGGTTTGATCCTAGAGTTCCTAAAAACTTGCTATTATCTCCATTTTCTATTGCAAAATTTCTAAGACTGCTTAGTAGAGGCTGCCATGCACACCCTGGCATGTTCTTGCCTGAGGCACGCTCCTGCTAATGTTCCTGATGAGGCTAAGCCTATCAGACCACTCCTAACACAAGCAGGCTCTCAGTTCAACCCAGAAGCTCAGCACAATAGTTGGTGTTGGCATGTCTGTCTGCCATAGAATAGCTCCATGATTAGATCATTCACCCTGGGAGTGCAAGACCTTGGTTGTTGGTCCTTATGAGCCTGGGCTGAGTCAAACTCTCTTTTTCTGGGAAAGGATGCAGCTGGGATAGGGTCATTGCAAATATTTCCTAATGAAGCTGGTAGAAAAGAAATGCAGACTTGAGACTAGAATGAACATAAACAAGAGGGATCTTGATTGCCCAAAGAAGAAAGAGTCCTGGACTCTGGTCTTGCTTCTTAAATCTGCAAATATCTTTCCAGTGCCAAATACAGAAGCAAGCACCTGGACAAGGGAGTAGGAATCTGATATGGCTTCAAGAGATTTGCACCAAAGTCAACGAAAGTAAACAAATCAAGTATTTTGCAACTAGAAATCAGCTTCCAGCCCAGTTCATGCAGATAACTAATTCCACTCTTAGCATATGTACTCACTGCAGTTCAAAAATGCAAAATCTGTTTCAAATCTCACCACATTCTAAATAGTGGAAATGAGGAATGTATTTTCCCAAAAAGCAGTAGAAATGTCTCAACCTGGCCCACTCAAGGAACAGAGAGATGCAGAAAAGAAGCAGAAGAACAAGGTGCACGGTGAAAGAACCTGATGACTGCATTCTCTATCTCATAATCAAATAGGAATGAACCCTGTTGCTTTAGAAAAGTGCTTAATACATGCTTTGTTCAGAGAAAGAAGTAAAATGCACAGCCATCCACATGATGCAAGTTTTCAGTGCGTGAAACTTCAGCACTATATAGATCATAGGATGGATCATACAATGGAACTGAATATGAAAATAATCACATATTTAAATCATATGCATAAAAGCAAAATATGAAAAGACAGATGGCTCACCTCACCACGATAGTTTGCTGCATTTAGGGCCAGAAATTCTTCATTGTAGTTCTCTGAGAAGTTAAGAGCATTCACCAGATGAGCAGCAACATGTAAGACTAAAAAAAAAAAAACTAAGTAAAGATGAGGTCTGTAAACAAGATATGGATGTTCCCCTGAAGTGGTCACCCAGATGCCAAGCTGTTATCACATCATCGGCATGAGGTACATCAGGGACTAAGGGATTCTTTTTCTAAATCAGTTTATAAATATTCATGACAGAAAGCTGTATGTATTTCAAGGGGTTTTTTTAAATCTGTAGCAATGATTTCCATGCTACAATGCTTCAGCTGAAAGACAACATTCAGAGGTGTCCACCCAAGAATATTTCTTCTTCACCAAATTGGGTACTCATCTTCTCTGTTCCCTTCCCTGCAGTTAAGCCTGTAGTACCCTGCCTCTTCACCCTAATCCCTTAGGCACAAAGAGTGACTTGTAACGGTAGATTTTGACCTGATCTCATATACCTATCCTTCTAGAAATTGGAATTTTAAGGAAAGGCTCAGCATTAAAATGTATGCCCATGTGTTTAACACAAAAATGAACCAAAATCCTCACACATTCGAGAAAGCATTTACAATTTAAGACAGGCAAGCACAGAGCAAGACTATTCCCAAATGTACTGTAGAAGAAAAGCCACAAAGTACTGCTTTAATGTGCTTCCCAATCACGCTGCTACTCAGCACAGAAAGATCTCACCTGAAAAGATGCATATTGTAACACCACATGTCACATGGAAAGTTTTACTTTTGTCTAGTAGCCTTCTGGTTTTCTTGCTGGCAACCTAGTAAGAGAAGAATTCAAGCAATCTCTTCTAAAACAAAGCAAAGAAAGAGAATACTAACAGCAACTGCTGTGATATAACAGCAACTTCAGGTTTTGCTAGGTTTAACACCCTTGCAAGCATAGTACCTAAATTTAAAAACTACTGGATTATGACAAAGATGATTTTGAGGACTTAATGAAGAAATGACTAGCTGATCTGTACTACACAGATATCAAGAGCACATAAAGTACCTTCTGACCTTAAAATTTAGGAATTTCACTAATTGTGTAGCATCACTGACTCTATTAAAAAGATCGAAAGGAATGGTATATTTGCATACACATATGCATCTATAGGCATCAAATTTTATAGGCATTGTCACATGATGAACAGAGGTCACAGGTTCAATTTGCAACCATCCAGAAAAATGTTCCTCAAAAGCATTACTTACATTTATGTAAAAGCAACCTGTGAATCACAAAGAAGCTAAACTACTGTTTACTGAATACTGGTACAGAAAACCAACCCTCTTAGATTTGACAGAAGTTTTTTTTTAATTAGCCATGATAATGAATGTATCAGGTTGGGTATTTTTGTTTAAAGTTCTGTCATCTCCAGTAGGACACTTATGGTCATGCAGAGACAAAGTTGGTTTTGTTCTTTTGAATTCTACCAGGAAGCAGTAGAGAGGACACAGATGCCTCCAGTTCAGAAACACAGAGGATACTTCATCTGGCTACAGTTCAACAGCAGCTCTCCATCCTTCCAAAATACATGGAAGAAATCATCCTCACAAAAGGCCAAATCAAACCAGACAGTGTCAGCTATGGCATTATCTTCAAAGGAGTTATGGATCTAAGCTGAATGTCTGATACTTGCACCATGCAACTACATTCTGTATAATAATCAGGTATATAACAGATTCTTTTTCTATTATTTTTCAACTAAACAGAGACAATGGCCCTCTTCTCAACTGCAGCATTCTGAGGACAGTACTTACCTTCTGAGATCCTCGAAGGAAGGCCAAGATAACACGGCACATTGGTAGAAGGACCAGGCAGCAGTTGAGATTGAGGACAGATGCTGAAGCTCTGCTAACACACAATCCTAGCTGAACAAATATTGCAAGAGTTAGATTACGGGAACAAAGGAATAGCACACGTGTCAGTATTCAATCTCTTTTTCTTTGCTGTGAAACTAAACAGTTCCCATGCTCACTGACTCAGACTAGTGGAGTTTCATTATGTTTTATTGTACTAGAAAAACCACTGTATATACAATATGTATGTACTGTTCTCAGGGGGGAGAAAACAGCTCTCACCTTTGCATCCAAAAGCTACTAAAAAATAATTTTGTCAACAATAAAGTCATCAAATGACAACTTTCTGATGAAAGAGCCAATATTCCCATCAGTGCTTAAAGTCACAGGTAACAAAAATATCTGAGACAATAAGCATCCACTGAGAAATCACCTGAAAGCTTCAAACATAATTCAATAAAAAAGATCAATAAATACTATGAAGATACTAGAGAACCACTTAAGTTTAATGATTTTTCTGGTAAACAAGCCACAAAAAGATGTAAAAAAAATATCGATTTGGTCAAATCAAAATGATCATATTGTTTCAAGGACCGTTACAGAATTGTCACAGAGCTCCTCATCCATTCATATTATGCAATGCCATATTTGGACCTAAAGAAAGTGAATTTTCTTCAGTTTAACTACTCAATAGCTGGGAACTGTAATGAAATCTAATTTCACTAATGCTTTCACTGATATATTTGGAACTTACATAATTAGAACAAAACCACTTGTCAAATAAATGAACAAAGCACACATTCATGTCATAACCCTGTATTTTTAATCTTATTATATTATCTCATTCGTTTATGATTTTTAAAAAAGTTAGCAAAATGCCATTGTTCTCCTAGTTATGAGGTTGAATTACCATTTTACTAGCTTATATAAAAGATGCTTTTAGACTGTCAACAGATTTTGGGAAGGATATTTCTTACAATGTTCTCAAAACTCCAAGTTTTAACTGCTGAAGAAATTAAAAAATAAAGTATTATAATATTGAAGATAAATACTGCAGTAGTATGTGAATTAATCAAACAGGTACAAATTAGCTAATAAAAATTACTAAAGTTATTACTTTTTCAAAGTGAAACTTTATGTTAAAAAATGAGCATTTGTCATTTTCTCAGTCAAAAAAAATTAAGCCATGAAACATCTACTTTATTCAGATATTTGTTATTTAGAAGAAACAAAATCAGAAAGAAACAAAGAAGTTTTATTTATTTGGAAATAAGTTTTTTAAAAAATTATTAGAAAAGTCTTGTAATTTCAAAATTTGTAAGTACTGTTTTGCTTTTTTATGGACTTGTCACAGAAATGGATCAATATATAACCTAATAAAAGTAAACAAAATAACTGCACTTCAGAATACCTTGTAAGACCTCAAGCACAATTGCATGACAGTTTATCATCACCATAAAACATAAAAACTGCCTGCTCTCATAGCTACTAACATCGATGTACCCCACCTTCTCTGCAGCACATCTAGGCACAGGACCAGTAGCCAAACAGAAGGTAATCATGTTCAATCTACTTGAAGCACCAAGTTCTCCACTTAAATCCCATTTCTCTTCTGGCTACTTTACCATTATTTAGTTAAATCTGAATGCTAGGGACCTCCTCACTAGACACTACCAGCTTCCACAGAACAAATCAGTCATAAGGGCACCTTCTCTCAAAGCTACCTGTGAGAAGTAGGAGCAATTACCCCACAAAATGTGCTCTGCCTTGTTCTCTCCCATGTAAATGTGGGATCCCCAGCAAAAAAATTCCAGGAACAGATTCTCTCTAACCTACAGAATGATAGAAAATAAGACTAAAATGAACCATGTCACTTAAAGATTTTTCCACTCTCCAGATGTCCACCACTATTTCTTCTAATGTATTGTTAGTCCTATTTTTTCCTACATAAAACTTCCCTTGCTTCTATTTCATCTTTTACTTCACTCTCTGTTCACACGGACAATGAGAAATTATTCTTGCTACTCTTCCCCCACAAGACATGTTCTTCAGACTTTAGATCATCCTCTCCTTCCTGCTCTGGACTCTCTCAACTGGTCCAGAATCCAAGTATACTGACTAAAACTGAGCACCAGCTACAATGGCCACAACCTCAGCAATTGAGCTGAAATTTTACCAAATGCTGATGTCACTTCCCACTTCAAAGGATGATTAAAAAAAAACAAAACAAAAAACCCCAAACAGTGAATAACCACAAAAAATATATTTGTCTATGCTTGCCCACTAAAGTAGCTTCAAGTGACTTGTAAATATTTTATTTATATATATATAAATTATAGAAACCATATATTTTAATATTTTTAATTTATATATATTTATATTTCTATGAGATAAAATGGCAGTACCCTTGAAATTACTGGAGTTAATGGCAAGTAAAATGCCTCTATAATGTGTTGTTTGAATATACAAGACTGTCTCTATCTTCATTAAATCCTCTAAAGAGGAGCTAAAAATGAGCTATACACTTCATGAAAGCAATAACTTCAAAAGCATGGTCATTAAAAACATAAGCATTTTTATTAGAGCTTGCTTATGTGCTACAGTATTTCAGTAATTACATGAGCATGATCTGAAAATCCCAAGCATTATGTAGAACTAATGTTGTGCAAACACAAGCAATAAACTAAATAAATTTTTGTAGCTCTTGACTAACACCCAGAAGCTGAAAAAAGGTAAAACAGTCTACAAATTTTAATAATTTCTCCTGTATGACATATTTGATACATCATTAGTTTCTCAAGAATTTATGGTGTCTGAGTTTAAACAAAATAGGCATGACAACAGTTATCCAAGATTTCCCTTATCAGGCTGCACAATTGTTACAAAACCTCAACAAAACAGTCTAGTTTGTAATAGTCTAGAATTGAGACTGTATAGTGTTAAATAAATCAAATCATTCCCGTGTGATTTCAAGAAGCTCTTGGACAACACTCTCAGGCACATGGTCTGATTCTTGGGGTATCTTGTGCAGGGCCAAGAGTTGGACTCGAGCTTGCTGGGTCCCTTCCAACTCAGTGTATTCTAGGATTCTATGATTCTAAGTAAAAAAACAAAACAATTTAACTGGTACAAAAAATATGTATCAGCAATGATGTGTACAAAAAGCTACCCCATTAACCTTCTTTTGGTTTTTTTCCACTATTTAACAAATAGCAAACATTCATTCATAATGTAATTACAATGGAAAAATGCCCTTACATTAACCCTAATTCACTGCTATTGGCACGTGTGCAAAGGAGGAAAACAAGAAAAAAAAAAGAAAAAAAAAGAGCAAGAACAGCAAACAACTTCAAATACGCAGTGCACTTCTAGGAAAGTGTGATTCAACTATTGTTACCAACAATTAATGAAAGGTTTTATTCTGAATAAGTAAAGTTGGGCAATGTTTGCTGCAATAAGCCCATGACCAATTTGAAAACAATAGTAAACACATTTAGCAATGCTTAGAATCAAAATTCACACAAGACCAAGAAGAAAAAGAGAGTACTAACTTCACTCTTAATATATACGCAAAAGCTAAAAATATCATCATGAAACTAATTCTTTCCAAATGGTTTCCAAGTGATCTCTTTCTTAACTTCCTTTGCATTGCCTGGGTGGCATAGTAACAAATTAACATAGCACATTGTTGGATTTTTAAACAATAGTAGAATAAAGCATGATTTTTGCTCTGAGGCAACTCACTGGCCAAGAAGGGAATATATATCCTTATTAAGTAGCTAAGAAATGAGAGAAATATAATCCTCTTTTCTTCCTAAAGTTATGATTGTCTTAAGAAGAAAAAAAATGTTATTTCATGTTACTAGTATATGAAATTTCTGTAGGATCAAAAAGACAAAAAAACACGTACAAAATCTCTGCTGGACACTGTTTTTTCCAGCTTTACTGATACTGAGTTTAAGCATCTGATCACCTCCTTCTCTACTCGGACCACCTAGTACCACATACACTGTTGTCCCATTTCACAGAGGGGCAAGGAGACACAGAAAACCTGAAGGATTACTTGAATTCACAGAGTAAATCTGTGGCAAGAATAGTTCCCTGTCTGACCATTCACAAACTCAAATCCTAAAAGCTAGGCTAGACTTTTCCTCCAGATAACTCTAAAGCAATCACCACCTTCTCCAAAGCAGCAGAACAGGCCTCCAGCATGTAAGTTCTCCAGCTATCCCTGTCTGACGTACAGTCCCATAGAAATCCAGATGCTACACACAGAAATCCTGGCTACACTCACACAACATACAAAATAGGACAGAGAAGCAAAGAGTCAGACGTCTTTGGATTTTCTGTATGCTGCTGCCATCAAAGTAGGGGAAATGAGCTTTCCCTCTTAGTTGGGCAAATTATTTCAGTATTAGGTTGAGGGGTACAGTAACTTACTGTGTGCCACAGAACACCCTGAAGTTTGTCAGTTATACACACAGAGATGAATGTTACCTGCAACTGCTGTGCGCAGAAATCTAATGTTTGATACATAGTTGCAAAACATACAGGGCAGTGGATTACAGGAAGACTTGAACGAATCTGTCCTATCTCACTTTTTTTAGTCCTTCTTGCATCAAAAAACGGTAGAATATTGCAAATCGTTCTACACCTAAAAGTGATGTGATTCTGTTTTTCAAGACTTCACCAGCTATGAGCAACAACCCTAAAGAGGTCATGGTGCAGTAGAGACACCACACTTGCTCTCTCTGGAAGCCTTTCTTTGAAATTTTTCAATCTTTTATAGCTCAGGGCAACTTGAAAGGTGCTGAGAAGACTCCTAAGCCACATGCTGCTCTGTAGACACAGGTCACAGACCATCTCCCCAAATCAGTACTGGAGGAGATAAAAACAGTTATTGTCTTACGCGGGACAAACTGTGCTATACAACGCACCTCCTTTTGACCCAACGTCCTTTTCTTCATAAAGTACTCCTTGCCTTGAGTAACAGAGCACTGATAATCTAAGATGAAGGACAGAACTGAATTGCATGCATAGCAATTATTCCCCTTAGGCCTGTCAAATCTGGCTGGAGATCTAGCAACAAAAACACAAAGCAGCTGAAAGGAAGAAAAATGCAAAGGTAGTGGAAACCTACTAGAACATGTGAAAACTTCCACCAAGTTTGACTTGGTTTTGTTCCTGAAGATGGAAGGTTTCAAGGAAGGACTCTATAAGTCACACTCTCATGTACTGCAACCCTTTAAAAATTATTTTAAGACTAAGTGGTGCAATATTTTTTAATTATTGCACCCCTCTACACAAATAATTTAACAGCCCAATTCTCTACGATAATTCAACTTTTCAACTTCAGTCTTCTGTTTGCAATAGGAATCAGAAGTTGGATATATTATAGGAAGAGAGAAGTACTAGGAGTGGACAGTGGCAATATTTTTAGCTCTTTCTTAAGGCATGTGATATCTTTCCTGCACTACTGAGAATCAGTATTCTCACTGCTCACTTGTAACTCACCACACACATTCTTCGAAGGTTTTCCTTCTCTTTCTGTCTACATGTTTAGGTCATGTTCCCATTTTATATGCAGTGCCTTTGTGTAGGACGTACTCCTTCTGCTTAAATCAATCATTCAAATTGAAGAAAGCAATTAACTTAATCTTGAATTCGGTAATAGATTCCAACTTCTCTGATAATCTCTAAGCAAGGTTTATTCACTTACAGGATTTCAGACCAATTGTTCATCTTTACTAATCTATTAATCAGTTAATTTAATGTTAAAATCCTCACCTCAGGACTGACAATTTAAAAAAATACTTGTCAGTGTTGCTGAGTTACAGGCTTCTTTTTGTGCCAGGCAGAATGATGCACAAAGACTGGAAGGGATCTCAAGCTATCTTCACAATTTTAGTGTTCCAGATCATCCTTCTCCTATAGCAACACCATGAAGCGTGACAGTGTTTTATATATAATTAGTAACAAGAGCTTAAACATTGCTGCATCTAGCAGGATCATTATCTGAACTCCATAAATTTGGTCATGAAACAAGGGACTAAAGGGACCCAAGTACCTCCAAGAGATTCACACACTGCAAGTCATGGCCAGAACAGGAAGTTGTGTCCTGTCCTATCTGAGTCATAGCCACACCAAAGTGATGAAATGTCTGCTACAAAGGGCTTCTTTTATGTTGAACTATTTTCCCTTATCATAACACAGTAGGTAATACCATCTGTGAAACCAGTCTTCTGGAGTGTAATGCAGCTATTTTATTTCAAGACATACAATTGATGGACTAGCATGGAAATCTAGAATGAGTACATAATATAATGAACAATCAGGGAAAGAAACATTTTGACCATAATTCAGCTCTGTTCTACATAGAGTATGACACCATGATCATGTTAGAATGAGGAGCAATGATGAAAACAAGACTACTTTTAACATATGTCTAGATGATACAGGAGTAAAAATTTCAGTTAATCATTTGAGAGGTACCTTTACTAATTCAACCTGCACTACTGACAGTTTTCACAAGAAGTCCTGCAAACATGAAAGTTTTCCCATAAAACTTAATAATATATGTGTCCTTCACTGGATTATTGCCACTTGAAAGCAAAAAAAAAAATAAAAAATAAGCAAACAGATGAGATATATGGTGCAAAACCCAAGTTCATCCCTGGTTATAGATTAGAACAAATCCCAGCCATTAGGCTGAAAAGTGGGCTGTGGAGGACAAAGGGTTGAAGGAAAAATGTTTTGGCAAACAAAAAAAAAATCTAGAATGAGACAAAGAGAATGCAGGAAGAGATTTACTTGCAAATTCAAGGGGACTATCAAGACAAAGTCTTGTAACACCCTCAGTCTTCACTGGGGAATTCTGTATATATATATATCTATATAAGCCATGATAGCTTCCATGGCAACATAAATCTATTATTAGACATTTTTGCTACATGTAACACTCTAAATAGCCTGATTAAAAGACAACTAAATCACAGAAACACACTGCATTGGGGAAAATAAGGAATCAAGATATACAACTCTCTCCAATGCTTAAATGTGGAGGGTAAGCAGGCTGCATGTGACTGCATAATGATCAATGAAAGATGAATTTGGCCTCAATTAAGAAAATCTCTATTGTTATGATAAACTAGCAAGGAGAGACATGAAAGTTACTGGAACATCTGGAACATATTCTAAGGAGTGTATAAAGATGATAAATGCTATGTACAATACTGCAATTTAAGAAGGCGGCAACTGCATAGAAAAAAAAAAGTGAGGCATCACTTTTCCTTTTCAGTCCCATTTTCAGTTATTCAATCTTTTCTCAAAGAGATCCTTCTGACAATGTATTTTCTTCACTTTGGTCTGGAACCCAGAAGGTTATCTCTTGCATTAACATTTGACTACACTACAGTTATTCGAGCAGGGACAAGAGAGGGAATAGGGAGAGACCTTTTGTGCCATTACAAAATGAGCCCAAAGCTCTTCCTGTTCATGGGGAACACAAGCAACCAGGAAAAGTTCTTTCACTCAATGCTTTTAAAAGCAAGACTTGAGTTCTATAAGGCCAGTACCAAATTTAGGACTGAAGTTTTTGGTCAGGTGCAAGCCAAGATAATCTGAAGGGAGAAATCCTGAAGTCTGTAAATAAATTAATCATCTGGACAATCTCTCTGACTGAGTAGACAGAAAACCTCCAACAAAGAAGATTTTGGAGTCACATCAAGTCATTTATGACTCTTCCTTTCTTCTAACTCATGCCGACGACATGTTGCAGTATCTATCATGAACATAAAAAGGAGAATATTCCTTTCCTCTTTGCCACACTCTTTGATAAGAAATCCATGTCTGTTGGGTGTTTCTTCAAAAGTTTCTCTTCTTTAAGCAATAGAAGAACACAAGTTAATATTAATCAAATAATAAAAAATTGAGATTCTTTATCTCGATCATGTTCCTGACCCATTGGCATTGAATGCATTAATACAGTAAGACTACGACCTGAAACATTGAAAGCAATTCAGTATCCAAAGGGATAGTTCATCAAAGCAAAAGTACCAGAAAGGGGTTTACATCCACTAGGTTCTGGTGAACTTTCACTGCAAGCATAACAATCACAGAATTATTCTGGCTGGAAAGGACCTTGGGATGTCTCTTTCAAACCTCCTGCTCTAAGTATGTTCAACATCAAACTCAGCTTAAGTTTGCTCAGGGTTTTTTGCCCAATTGGGTTTTAAAAAAATCCAGGTATGGAGATTTCACAATGAATAGTTGATGGTCTCATCAACAGGACTCAAACTGAGCAAAGAAGAGATATTTGACACAACAAATTTACCCACTAAGTTTTGTAGTATATAATAATCTTTCTTCTAGCACATTAATGCCTTTGACTTCTTTGTTCTCTTTGCACTTCCAGGCCACCGCCATGCTCTTATTGCCTTTTTACAGGTGTAGAATTAAGGATCAGAAAAATTGTCATTGAAGGACTGAGTGAGAGTTAGGTACCTAAACAATTTTAAAATCCTATGCTAAGTATTTTGTTCAACATCGCAGAGAATGCAATTGGAAAAGAATAAAACTGAGTGTCATTCTTCTGTAGACAGCTGAACTAAATCACTCCAATGACCACTGAATGAAAGACTAACTTCATTCTTTCTCATCCACATCAGAAAGACATGGCATGAAAACATGTCAGAGTTGAACATACTCAGTCCAAGGTCTCACTTCATATGACAATCTGATTTCCTACAGCAACTTTTCTTGTTCTCCATTCTGTTACTTGGTAAACAAAGTTACCTGTGGTAAATCTTTCAGTGCTGCAAGTGTAAAAGATCCTAAGGAAATTTTAGGCTATTGTAGCATACAACGTAAGAGGGGGAAAAAATTCCTTAGCAGACCTCACTGAAAAACAAGAGCAACTTTTTTTTTTGATTCAAAAATTGCCATTTCTTTTTGGCATTTTTTTTTACTGGCTGGATAAAGGGCTCACTTGTCATAAAAGTATCTAAAAAAGAGTTTATTCTGTTAAGACAAGAAATATCAGCCGTTGAATTATAAATGAAGACTTTAAATCTCAAAATTTTCAGACATCAAGAAATGGCACAGAGGCACTGCAAACCACTCACACGTATACAGAACAGAGAGGAGACTGGTTAAGCAGATGGACCATGGGCCAATGGTTACATAAACCAAACAAGAAGAAGAAAAGGGGCAAAAATCCCTCTGGAAGGTAATAGCAGCTGTAGTATAGATTTGCATATGCCTTTTCCTGAAGAAACTAAATTGAGTTCAGTTGTCCCAACCCCTGCAAAATAATCTGTATGATTAAAACACATATACAAATACACTGAAGAGAAGGGAGAAAGCTAACTTCAGGGTCTACTGATGATATTTAGACAAACAGTCAAAAGTTAATTGCAAGAACATTTTACAGTCTTTAATATTTTCAAAATTTTAAAATTAGTTTCAGAACTTTGACCAAAGCTCTTCCCTTTTCATCTCATTTTAGAATGTCTCCAAATTTCTGTGGTTCTTTTTCCCACAGTTGCAGACACAGACAAACTCAAAAGCATAACGTCCTGGACCTCATCTCCTGACCAAAACAAGGACTCTGTTGTCCGAATCACCTCTAAGGTTCTGAACATACATTAAATTACTTTGTATGTGTCATTTATTTTAACGTATAAGAAAACAAACAAATGACCAGATGATGAGTTGGTACAAGGCAAACAAGTCATCTGAATTGAGAAAAACTTGCTGATTGACACCAGTTAACAATCTGTCCCAACATGTTACCCAAGAAGATTTGCTTTACAAACAACCCACTTGCTTTGCCAGGAATAAATACAGTTTCAAATGCATACACTGGGCTGCAAAGCCATTAGAGATCAAGGTAAAAGAAAACATATTTTCATGATTTTTCTGACAAAAAAGCCATCACTGTGAAGGATTTAAGTATTTTCATTCCCTTCTTTTTTTGCACTTTTTGAACACAGCTGAATCAACCATAAGGAGAAAGGAAAGAGAATTTTATCAAGTCAACTTACTTTCAAGCAAAATCACAAAACTGGCTAGCTATGACAATGACATCAACCATGTGAAAATATATACCCTGGATCCATCAAAAATAAAACCCAGAGACTCTGCAGCAGGTTAGGATGCACATCATCTGTGCTTTAATCACATGTCAACTTTCCATTGAAATCCATTCCTGAGCATGACATAGTGTTACAAAGCATCGTCTTATTCAGCCACTTTTTCCTGGATTCTCAAATTCTGAGAAACCCTTGAGCATTTTCCAGAAAGCTGTTAACCCTTAGTCTATCCCTTTGGATAGAAGTGGTTTTCAGACAATTGAAATGGTGTAGCTGTGGATAACTTCCCAAGGGAGACCAGTATCCAGCTTCTACAAGTTATCTTTTTGGCTTCATCTGTTGGTGGTGACTATTGCCCTTGCTAAATCAAACTACTCAAATCCTCATTAAACCATTTAGAATCCAAGGACTTATTATTAGAAAACAAAACTAAAATTATGTAGATTACAGTGATTTACACAGAACAGAGGATCTATGAGAATGACAAAGACTGAAAAGAACTATCATTTATTAAAAGCAGTCCTTCAGCAAATATATATAATACAACAGATTAGAAAGAATTTGCCACCATGAGCCCATAGCTTGGCTCATGTTTTGATGATGAAAAGTGCAGCTCCAGTCTGCAGCTGTGTTCCTGTGAGCCTGTCTGCAGCTGGGAACACCGGGAAGGAGGAGAAGAGGGGGAAGAAGAGTTGTCCCACACTGGACTGGTTCTTTTTCTTCTCAACAGGGTTCACTTTCTACTCCTAAGAAACTGTCAGAACTACCCCAGTAACTTCTTACTTGAACTTTTCCCACTTTGAAGAGTTAAAAGACATTATGTATCATCCTTGATTAGCAGATGCATTCTGCCCCTTTCCCATCTCCCAGCATCCCAATTTCCAGGGCAAAAAGTAATGTCCGGGTCACTCACCCCTAACATCTGATGCAAATAATAATACTGCAGCCCTTGATAATAGAGCAGGAAGGTTTTCCAGAAGAGCCATACGTTGATAGAGAGCCAAAAAAACTGAAAAGAAACAGAAACAAGAGATTTTAAGTGAAAGTTACATGCGCAAACTTCCGTGTTAATTTCATTCATAAAACTCACTGGTCCGTAGTTTCATAAACATAGGTAAATGGAATGGGAAAACAAGCTTCAAGCATTTAGTATAAAGATACTTTAAAATATTAAAAGGAATAGCCTCTCTGTGTGAAATTCTCACTTTGCCCGAACTTCATGAAACTTTGTCTTAACACAACGGAGAGCTGGCGAAGCACACACACACACACCCCCGCCCAAGACGCTACCCCAAATCTTCAGTTGCATATTGCAGCTAAAGTACTCAAGGAATAAAACCCAGCAACAAGGAGACAAAGGAAGGAAGAACTTGACCTCCAAGAAGCTGAATCTTCTCCCTCAAACTTTCACAAAGAGAGCCTAACAAAGACCAAACACACACAACGTGTGCCGAGCCCAGCCGGGCACGGACGCCCGCGCTGTCCCGGGCCGTGGCACCCGCGTGCATCCCTGCCAGGCGCACACCGGGACAAGCATGGAGCACATCCCACCGCTCTCCCGAGCACCGGCATCCCGCAGGCGCCCTGCCCCAGCCGTGCCTCACGGTGGGCACGGCAGCACCTCCCGCAGCCCCGGACCCGCGGTGCCCGCCGAGCCAGATGGAACCCGGGCCGGCCCCGTCGCCTGCAGCTCCCCTGCGGCCCCCCCGAGCCTCCTCCGCGGGGCAACCCCGCTGAGGGGACCCTCCCGGGGCCCCCCTCACCAGAAAGAGGTGCTTGCTCCCCTCGTTGGCCAGCCAGCTCCTCCAGGACAGCGCCATGGTGCGGGACGCCCGCGGGGCAGCACCAAGGACTGGGGGGCGTCGGGCAGCCGGGCCAGCCCTCCTTTTCAGCCGGGCCGCCCTCCCCTCTCCCCACCCCTCACCCCCCGCCCTGTCTTCCGGCCGCCGGGGCGTTGCGCTCCGGCCCTGCCGCACCGCCCTCCAGCCCCCCTGGCTCCGGCCCGGCCGTGCTGCCCCTTTGTCCGCCCCGGGCGCGGCGCTGCCCCGGGACCGCAGCGCAGCCGGACGGGAAGAGGTGCCTTGGCGGGGGCCACCCCCGAAGAGACAGCCTGCCCTGCCCAGGAACGATGTAGCCGCTTCCTCGCATCCCCCCACGTTGAAAAGCGGGTTTTCCCCACGGAAAATCCCGTCCGTGGGGGTCCCCCTTTCCCCAGTCCCCCCGACATCCCCGCCCTGGCTGAAATGTGATACAGAAAGCAGGAGGGAGCGGGGAAGCAGCCGTGCATGCCAACTGCGCTGCAGTTCTGGTAAAACAAAGAGGTTGTCCAAGAAACTACTGTTCGGTCAGTACCTAAGGCCGTCGAAAGCTGGGAAGGGACGGGAGTCTAATCCTGCGCCATCAGGTGTCCTTGGAGCACACTGGAAGAGACCGGCCGGCTCCTGTGTGCAGGCACAGCGGGTGTGCAATCGAGCCGCAGCTAGGAAAAGGGGCTATGGACACCTCTGCATTCAGTGTCCCGAGTTCAGATTGATACGCATTGCAATCAGTCTGCACTTAGTGGTGGTCTTCATGTTTGGGTTGGGGTTGGGTTTTTTTGGTGTTTGTTGTGGGGCTTTTTTTCTGAGGGAAAGTTGCACCAGATGCTGTTTTTTATATTAGAAAAAGCTTTTATAAAATTGCTTGTTGCTAGCAGCTTTCAGACACAACACCCTGGTGAGTCACAGGGGAGCTCCACTTTAAACCAGGCATTGTGGTGCACGTGCCGCTCCTTGAGATAGCAGCAGCAATGACAGCTGGCAGCAGAGCAAGGCTGGTTTTCTGGGAGATGCCAAGCAGTGATGAGAAGTCTTATGCAGTCCAGCTTGAGCTGGCTGTCTTTCTCTTATGACTGGGAAAATTGGCATTATTTGTGCTCCTCATCAGCCACATACTAAGGGTCCAGAGAAAAAATGGAAGAAAGCAAAGTACCATCTTTCTCCAGTTCCGTGTAAAAGAGGAGGGAGTGTCTGACCCATAGGTGACCCTGGCAGTAAGGAGTACTAGTATGGCATGACTCTTATGAAACTCAGTTGAGAGCATTTTGGCTGCAGCAGGACCCCTGTCTCAAATGAAGTGGCAGGATTTTTGTGGCTGTATGAAGTGCTAGGTGAAGTTTTGAAACAGCAGGGTAGAAGATTACAGCTATTTTATATCATTAAATGACACTAAAAGGAATACTAGTGAAGGGGTAAATGCATATTTTGGATTTAAGACTCAACAGAACCATAGTTTGGTGCCAAAGCATCCCTAACAGCAAAAGCAATAGTATAGTTTATTTATCTTGTTTGCTATTTCTATTCAAATCCTTGTTTCAGTTGTAGTGCAAAGAAAATGGAAACACAGAGAAACAGATGATGAAACTTTGCGGACAAGTATGTCAAAGCTGGAATGACAGAAAAGGAAACTTAGAGGGTATGTCAGGCCTAATAACATGGGGCCTCAGGCAAAGCTGAAGCTGCAACAAACACAAACCAAACAAAAATAATTTGCCCATCCTATGTTTACCCATTAGAAATGTCTCTGAAAAATGAGCTTATGCAGGATTTCACTGCCCACTCATATGTAGCTGATGACTCATGAGCCAGCACTTCATTGCCCGCTTACGAAGTGCTATAAGGCATGTGGAGTACATGACTCATGCTCCAGTCGACATTGGATCCTACATCATATCTAGGTACAGAGCAAAGAATGTGTTTTTGTAGAAAACATCCTTATTTTCTTTCTCCCTGGAAACAGCCAAGGACTTTGAATCATTATCGCAAGAAGATAATGAGACTAGTGCCATCCTAATGCATCTACATTCTTCCTCCATAGAAAAGGCTGAGTGCCTTTCCAGGGATCTCTGGAAATTCTCTTTTTTCTCTGTTTTAAACCATCCCAGATGTATATGATTATGTGTTCAAAACTTATTGGTAAGAGCACTCAGAAATGGCCATACATGGTAGTTATATTGCAAATTATTGAAATGTTATAATTTGACTCTCAAACATCATTTGAGCACCAGCTCATCTCTTCTCTGCTTTGTTAACATCTTTCCTCTGGTTATGACTGTCTTTGTACTTTGTCCTACCAACTGGACTGAGCACTATCAGGGCAGGCAGCCCCTCCTAGAGACTGAACATATAGTTTCTCTGATAATGTTACTTCTACTGCATCAGCAAAGTCACCCTGACTGCACAGTCATCTTCCAGGTCTACTTGCCATCAACAACCACTACACTGAAATCTATTCTCACAGAGCTTATTTGGGTACTCTACAGCACTTTGCTGAGTGATGTAGGTAAAGTTACAGACATGGCTTAAAAGTTTTCTAGTGCTAGAATTCTGCTTATCTACCTGAGAGTGATCCAGAGTGAAATCATGTCTCCATCTGTCAGCATATCATGAACCATCCTGCAAGTTCTTGCAGTGACTGCGTGTGTTGTGAGCACAACACTGTGTCCTTCCAGTCTGGGGAGTGGTCCAGGCACCTCATCTTCTGCTCTGTTGCAGTGTAGATTTAGGAAGACAAGCCCTTAAATTCTACATGCCTCCCTAAGGGGGTTGTTCCAGTGTGCTTTCCCAGAATGTTTACCCTCATCACTGAGATCATGGGAGGAGAAGGAAATGTAGACTCTGACTTCATTACAGAGAACAGGAAAAGTGTAGATTCTGCATAATATGCTCAGTGATTAGAGCACTTGCCCAATAGTCAGAGAGCTGGACTTTTCTCAAAGAGCTGAAGCCATTGCATTCACTTCTCAGGAAAGTTTCCTAACCACTGCCTTTCACTGGGCTCAAAGAAGGAAATGATCTCCAAGTGAGCCACTATGCAGCCAGGAGTGCAAGAGTGAGGGGTAAAAGAAAATCAGAAAGCAGTGCTGGCCAAGTGGTAACAGCTCACATCTAAGGGAGAAGATCATCTAGGAAAAGGAGATTTGGGATGCTAGTTCATTTTTTGTTTCCACTGGAAGAAAAAATATGGACCAAATTTTAAAATTCAACATTTTTTGGAGAAAACTGCAATCACAGGAGAAATCAGAAACAGAAAAGTTTCCCCACAAACAAAGTTGTATTTCTTGGAAACTTTCTCATTAAACTTAAGCTACATTTACCTTTATAATTTTTCCTGTAACTGTAGCATGTAAGGGTAAAGCAATATAAGGGTAAGGTAACAATCAAAGTGTATGTCACTCTGAAGATCTGTGCCATATGAGTAATATCCTGTGAGATGGCATATGGCTTTTATGGCATTACATATTGTATCATTTCTTTCCCTTTTTGAAACTGGATCTTTACATTTGCTGCATACCACAAGATCAACTTGCTTTCTTGTATGCTTCCTGATGGAATCAGAGGCCTCTCTAGGGTGAAATGCTTCTCCAGACTTGGGTGGCAGCCAAGTTTATTAATTTTGATGGAGCTGCAGTGATTCATGGTAATGCTTTATTTACTGCTGCTGTCTAGGAGTACCAGGAATGGCCCAGGCCCACCATTTACCTTATCAGAAAGGTGAAATTTATATCCAAAGACTTCAAATGAAGAATCAGAATCTGTCTACAATTCTTGTAGACAGAGCAAAATGGACAGCAAAATAAACAGCAAAGCGTGAGGCCACTGGTAACATTAGTAGACTGTGTTCTGCTTCCATTGAACTCTCCTAAACGAAGCCATGTAGCCACTGCTCTTCTCCATGTTACAAGTTCAAAAACAGTGACAAAAGATCCCACAGTATTTTGTCCTTAAATAACCTCCTACACATTCCTGATTCAAAGAAAGATAGCATAAAAACTCCAACACACGGCAACATCATTCATCACAAAAGAATGCAAGCACATAGCACATGGGGAAAATGTGTATAATAAATACAGCTGGAGTGCATTCCATGACAATTTGAGAGAAATGTCAGTTATATTTATTTTTCCAACTCTTTGCAAGATTTTCTTGAACACTTATTACAGGATTAAACCACAAATCTACAGATCATTAACACACAGCATCCTGTAGCCTTTAAAAATCTTTAGGTCCAGTCCACTTTTCACTGAATGTATGGGCCTTTTCTTGATTTTGATGTGAGTGGGGACCAGATCTGAGAATAGTACAGGGGTTAAAATCTATACTGAATTTATTTTAGAGGTTAAAGGAACTATTATATTTCCCCAAACTGGAATTCCAGAGATTCTCAACAAATTATTCCTGTATTTGGCCGATTGACTCTGTTTGAGCAGTTCTTTGAAAAAAAAAAATAAAAAAAATTTCTTGTCTGATTTTAAAACACTTGAAGACAGAAATAACACAACCTACTGTGGAGAGAACAGGATTGTGGTGATCAATCCATCCTGCATTTCTGTAGGCCTAGCCTTGACATAACCGGGCACAGACAGTGTTGAAATGCTGAACCATGCTGATAACAGGCCTTCAGGGCTGAAACAAAGAGAAACCCGTGCCAAAATAAGGGAGGAGTCCCAGAATTAAATAGTGTTCTCACACTGCATGGACACCTGTACTAATCCAATTAAAAGTGTGTTAGTAATGCATGTTTAGCTCATGGACAGTAGCATGTACCCAATAGTCTAAGAGTGATCACGTGTTGGGGTGTATTGGAAGTGTATAAAAGAGCAGCTTATGTAAATAAAACAGAACACTGCTGATCACATTGGTTGTTAGCAGAGTTTGTTCTGAACCCCTCCGTCAACAGGTGGCACCCGAAAGCAGAGACCCTCCGTCAACAACCTACCAGGGTAAATGATCCCTTAATTCATTGTTCTTTGCTAAAACCATTTTGGCAGCACTGGAATTATCATGTATTTTGCCATTCTACAGAAATGAATCTACCCTCAGAAATGCCTTTTCTCTTCGGTTTCTAAACACCTATTGTCGAGTCACCTTTTTGCCCTTTTCCTGGTTAACAGAATAGTGTATTTAGTTATTAATTCTTCCTTCCCAGACAAGATTTCCAGAGCTGGAGGGGTTTTAGAGATATTTTGTCTTCTTTTCTGAAGAGGAGCCCCCTATTTTTATATAACAATCCAAAACCAATCATTAATACTATAGGTAGGAGTACAAGTATCTTAATACTTTACAGGATACTCCTTTGCTTACATTCATAGAATCACAGAATCACAGAATAATCTGGATTGGAAGGAGTCTTAAAGATTGGCTAATTCCAACACTCCTGCCATGGGCAGGAACACCTTGCACTAGGCAAAGTTCCTGGCCTTGAACACTTCCAGGAATTGGGCATCCACAGCTTCTAAGTTCCAGTGCCTCACTACCCTCACAACCAAGGATTACTTCCTAATATCTAATCTAAACGTGCCCTCTTTTAGTTCAAAGCCATTGTCCCTTGTCCTATCACTACATGCCCTTGTCAAAAGTTCCTCTCTAGCTTTGTTGTTGGAGGTCCCTTCAGTATTGGAACCCCAGCTCTCTCTGCCTGTCTTCACAGGAGAGATGCTCCAGCCCTCTGATCATCTTTGTGACCTTGAACACTTCTGGGCTCCAACAAGTCAATGTCCTTTTTTTTGTTTGGGACCCCAGACCTTGATGCCGTACTTCAGGCAGGGTCTCACAAGAGCAAAGTAGAGAGGCAAAATCACCTCCCTTGACCTGCTGGCCACAGCCCAGGATACGGTTGGATTTCTGGGCTGTGAGCGTGCATTGCCAAGTCACCTTGAGCTTCTCATCAACCAACACTNGAACACTTCTGGGCTCCAACAAGTCAATGTTCTTTTTTTGTTTGGGACCCCAGACCTTGATGCCGTACTTCAGGCAGGGTCTCACAAGNATCCTTCTCCTCAAGGTTGGTCTCAATCCATTCTCCTCCCAGCCTCTATTTGGCTTGGGATTGCCGCAGCCTATGTGCAGGACCTTGCACTTGGCTTTGTTAAATTTCACGAGGTTCACAAAGGCCCACCCCTCAAGTCTTTCCATATCCCTCTGGATGGCATCCCTTCCCTACAGTGTGTCCAATGCACCACACAGCTTGGTGCCCTCAATCCCGCTGTCCATGTTGCTGTCAAAGATGTTAATGCAGGTCCTAATACCAACTCCCAAACAGTGCCACTCATCACTAGTCTCCACGTGGACATCGAGCTGTTAACCGCAACAATTTGAATGGGACAATCCAGGCAATTCCTTATCCACAGAGTGGTTCATCCATCAAATCCATNTGTGTCCAATGCACCACACAGCTTGGTGCCCTCAATCCCGCTGTCCATGTTGCTGTCAAAGATGTTAATGCAGGTCCTAATACCAACTCCCAAACAGTGCCACTCATCACTAGTCTCCACGTGGACATCGAGCTGTTAACCGCAACAATTTGAATGGGACAATCCAGGCAATTCCTTATCCACAGAGTGGTTCATCCATCAAATCCATGTCCCTCCAGTTTAGAGAGAAGGACATTATGTGGGACATGGCTTTGCACAAGTCCAGTTAGATGACATCAGTTGCTCTTCCCTTATGCACCACCACCCCATCATAGAAGGCCACCAGATATTTCAGGCACAATTTGGCCTTGGTGAAGCCATATTTGCTGTCAGCAATCACCTGCTTGTTTTCCATGTACCTTAGCATAGTTTCCAGGAGGAGCTTCTCCATGGTGTTGCTTGGGCCAGAGGTGACACCGACTGGCCTATAGTTCCCAGGGTCTTCCTTATTTCGCTTTTTAGAAGTGGGGTTTATGTATCCCCTTTTCCAGTCAGTAGNATATTTCAGGCACAATTTGGCCTTGGTGAAGCCATATTTGCTGTCAGCAATCACCTGCTTGTTTTCCATGTACCTTAGCATAGTTTCCAGGAGGAGCTTCTCCATGGTGTTGCTTGGACCAGAGGTGACACTGACTGGCCTGTAGTTCCCTGGGTCTTCCTTATTTCAAAGTAGGGTTTATGTATCCCCTTTTCCAGTCAGTAGGAACTTCACAAGACTGATCCAACCTCTCAAATATGTTGGATGATGTCTTAGCCACTTAATACGCCAGTTCCCTTAGGACCTGTGGATGCATCTCATCAGATCCTGTGGACTTGTGCACCTTTAGGTTAGATGGTCTTGAACTTGATCTCCTCCTGTAGTGGGTGGTTCTTTATTCTTCCAGTCCCTGCCTTTGCCTTCCATGATTAGGACTGGTGTGGCTAGAGCACTTGTTGGTGAAGACAGACAAAGTTACTATGTTTTCCAGTTTAATTACCCCGAAGATTATTAATGCTTCCAGACCATGAATAAAAGCTATTGAACTGAGCTGGTGTGGAAAAAAATTTACTGAACAATCACACTAAGTCACTACCACCAAATATCAATCCCTTTTAAGAACTTAATAAAAAGGTGATATCCTTTGAAGAGAGACCAGAGCATTAGTGTAATCATTAATAGTCTTAGAGTCTTTGAACATGAGTCTTTGAACAATCCATGAAATAAGAAAAATGCTGGTCAAGGAAAGCTTCATATCAGCACAGTCACTGCTCAGGTAAAAAGGGAGAGCTGGTTAAGAGTGTGCAGCAATAATTTAAGATAAAAAATAAAACATTCTTTTACATGTCTTGTAGCTTGCATCCCAAGGTGACGTAGTACATACTAACACTGTGCCAGGGTGGATCATTCAGTGCCAAGACACAAAGGTCAGTGGCAAATAATCTGCAGTATCCAAGTTTCCCAAGGGGCTTATCAAGAAAACATCAGTCTCAATTAACTGAAAAAATTTAAACAATTATGGTACAAACTACAGCTTTTAGAGTTTACAGAGCATAGTTTACAGAAACTCTTAAAGACTAAAATACAACATCCAAAAACATGCTTATGCAAATGTCATAAATATCAACATTGAATAAACAGTCATAATTCCCCAACTGTTGGAAAAACATTTTTCTCCAGAAGAGTATAAAGTTAAAAGCATCAAGACTGCAGATCTGAGAGGCTGGCATGTTCTTCTGCATTAACTCTGCCAAACTAGTGTTTACACTTTTACTGCAAAGTTGACAAGGCAGGGAAAAAAAAAGGAAAATCAGGGGCAAAGGTGGGCATGAAGCTTAAAAAGGACCTCTGAGAAATAGAGTTGATATCTATTTATGATCACAAACAAAAGTAAAATCAGAAAAGCGGTTTTGAAAAAGTTTTGATAAAAGCAAGATAAAAAGGCACCACATTTTAGTCAGATATTACAGATATTACAAATTCATACCTGAAGAAGAGTTCATTCTTTGTCTATACACATCATCACACATCACAATCCTCTGTAAAAAGTTCCACAGCCCTCTTAATTACTCTTATTTACTTTGGGCTTACATTTGTCTTTGTAAAACTTGCCTGGATGACTCATGTAGCCTACTTCTATGGAAGTTCACTGCTGTCTTCAAATTTGAGAAAGAAATTCTCATGGGGATGCAGAGAAGGGATATTCAGATATATCTCCCCTAATAACTCTGCCTTTAAAAGTTTGCTTTCTGTAAGATGCCTTTAGGTTGCCTTCAAGATGTCTTTTGCTGCCTGTGCAGTTTGGCAATCTGAAATGAAATACGTGCTACTTCCAGAGATACCAATGGCACCAAAACTCTCTGTGCAGGTAAAAGGTTATAACAGTATGAGAATAAAGAAAAAAAAAAAAAACCACGACAAACACACACACAAAAAATCAAACAAACAAACCCGGAAAAAAACCAACAGAACCCCCCAAAGAAACCAACACAAAAGCACATAAGCAATGACCAGAACCTGGCATGACAGTAGTACAACCTTAAGGCAAAAGAGTTGACTGTGCCATACAGCTGTACTTGCTGGGGAGACAAGAAGTAATGCAAATCCAATGAAAGAGCAAGATCTACTTGGCTTGGAGAAACATGGTGTTATGGGATTCAGACAAAGCAACTACAGTTGGATGTTAAAGTGTAAACACTAGTGAGGCAAAGTACTCTACCAGCCTTTAATTAAAGAGGAGCACCAGTACGTGAATAAATATTTATACCCTGGTCGTGATTAAATTGAGCCCAGAACTTAGACTGGAAAGGCCGGAACAGCTTTCCAGTGAGAGTAGTGAGGACAAAAAGAACTTGTTAAGTGTTAGAGCTCTACTGTTTTATGAAAAGGACTATATAATATCTCTCAGAGTAAGTGGAAGACTGTTAAATGATCCAATCTCAGAAAAGGCCTTCCACTCAAAACACACCTTCCAGCAATCATCACAGCAACTGGTGACTGCCACCCCCAGGACTCCCATCAGCCAAGTATGGTCCTGACTTCACCTCTCCTTCCAGTTTTTGTAGTAGGTTTTTGGGTCAGAATTGCTAAGTTAGTTCTGAGGTTTCATTTTCAATTTAATATAGAAACAACATTTCTCTCTCTTTCTTTAAGTTAAAATCCTCTTGAACTTTCTTGAGAATGTGCTTCTTATTATCTGGATTATGGGGTTTTACTCCAGAGTTCAACTATTTTTGTAGAAGCAATACTTAATGTTCTCACTTGGCAATTAATTGCACTGCAAATTTCACTGATATTTCTTGCTTAGTATGACCTACAGAGGCAATCTCACAATGTCAGAGGATCCCCACCCAACGTTCAGTTTTATGAAGCCCAGTAGCATGTGGAACTTTCAGGGGATAATGTTGCATTTAGTACTAAGACAAGGTAAACAGTATCAGGAAAGATAGTTTAGAGAAGAAAGATTGTGAACATTATGGAAAAGATTACAGGGGATAGACTTGAATCCCCTATTTTATTCAATTAGGCTCTCATCCAGTAAGGGTCTTAGGCTGGACCTCAGTGCTTGTTTTTTTCAAAGTTAAATGTGTGCCTAACTTTGCTTGCAGTTAAGTAAAGGGATTTCTTTGCTCAGTGAGGGCTTTCAGCACATATGTAATTGCTTTGTTGAATCAAAGTCTTGTGCAGGAGTAAATGGGAAGCACCACTGCTGAGGTGCACGGAATTATGTCAGTTAAACTGGGAACAAAATGTGGCTGGTATTTCTCCTTGTTGTCCTCTCAGTATTCTGAGTAACAGCCAATTTCATTAGAGAGAGCCATTATGAAAAACCTTGACACAAAATGCTGCTGGCTTGAGAACCTTTATTTTAAATGCATTTCAAGTTTAATAACATGTTTAATTGTTACTGAATATCTAGAGGCTTATGATTCTTTTATAACCAATGATATGTTTTGGGGTTTTTTTAGATTGTGCCATCTTTTGAAAATTATCTAGGTAGAAAGTTACGACAAGTCTTACTTGTCTGAAACTTTTTTGAACTTTTGTAGTAGATAGTCTTCTCAGAGAAGCTGAAAGTTTCCTCATTGTATAGTAAGGACTTATGTTAGAGTTAATGTTCTTTATTCCTCTGCAGTCACAGGCATTACACAAAGCCTTGCAAGTAAATGAACCATGGTTTCTGGTGAGGCTACATAAACTGAACCTACCAACAGTATCATGAAAAGTGTGTCTGGAGTTTGTGTGAGACCAATTCCACAACTGAGAAATAAAAACTCTTGCATGGTAGTTACACCCCTCAGCTATGCAGTAAGTGAACTATTTCCACAACCATTTAGTATCCAATCATGTTATATGACAGTATATGTTCTCTTTTTCCCTATTTATGTGGTGCCTCTGAAAACTTTGTGCAGTCACCTTTCTGTATTGCAGATCCAAAATAAGTTGGCCAAAGGCTTCCCCCTGGGAACAGTGCCAATTTGGATTATGTTAAGGCTCACTGAAACTAAGGGCTGTAACCAAACTCACTTCCATTCTCTTGATTGAGAGAAGCATAAGATGTCACTGAGATCCATCAATGAAAAATGCTGTTGAAAAGAAATATACCCAGATATGAGGCACGTTATTGCTCCAAAAAGCCAAGTGTGCCAAAGCTGAATTTATTACAGGGTGGAGTTTACTACATATTAATTAAGAAGAGAAAAATTTACATTTATATGTGAATGTGTTGCAGGCTAAAAACCAAAGGAAACAAATGGAAGAAATAGAAAAGCTGGGACACCTTGAATAAGAGTGTCAGAATTTGTAGCTGATGAAAAAAAAAGCATGGAGTACATGTGAAGATAATATTTTTTGTCACTGGATACCTTTCCAGGAAAATATAAATGCCTGTTCTTTATGAACAAACACTATTTGCAAATACTGCATCAGGAAGTACTTGGTTTCTTCATGCATATTTTCTTCAAACATTTTTTTTCTGCAAGTCTAGCTCCACTGATTAAAATAAACAAGGAATAGTGTAGGTAATAATTGCATGGTTTCTTCAATTTATGCATATTCAAAATAATTTCTTCAGTAATTCCAATTTTCATCTTAAGGAAAATATATGATATAACTTTGAAAAAAATGCTCTTGTTCCCCCCCAAAAATTATTCATCCTTTTTTGTATTATGAATACTTTATACACAAGAATAGATTAATAAAATCTATTTTCAGTTGGGCTTTTGGAATTACAGCAGCAATTACTCCTTACTTGGTCATTTGTTGCATGAAAGCAGTTTCATTCTTTAAATATTACTGAAAAGGAAATGTTACTAAAAAGCAAAAGGGTATTTTTCTCTCACATCCATAATCTGAAATCTGAAGTACATCAAATCATGTAAATCATGAATTATATTCTTGAGTATTCTTGAGCTGATTTTTGAATGTTCTTTTATTGCCCTGTACCCCCAGTGGAATTTTATCTATCATTATCTGCTTAGGAAGCCAAAAATCTGAATTGCAGAATCAACTAAACAACTAATATTAATTATTTTTCAAGAATTTAAAGTGGAAAAGTCAATAAACAGAATAATTTTTCAGTAATTTAATACAAAGATAATTTTGCTGTTTGATTAAGAGACACTAGGGTGTAGGTTTTGAGGTCAGAATTGCTAAGTTAGTTCTGAGGTTTCATTTTCAATTTAATATAGAAACAACATTTCTCTCTCTTTCTTTAAGTTAAAATCCTCTTGAACTTTCTTGAGAATGTGCTGGCCAGGAATAAAATGAATTTACATTTTCCTGCCAGTAAAGGTAATGGACTGACATCAGAAACGAAAAGAAATAAGCAAACAAGATACAGTCAATTCTCTGTGAAAATAAAAAACATTTTTCTGTAATTAAATTGCTTCCCAAAGGAAATAAATTTTTCTGTTCATCAGATAACATTCCCCAACATCTACAAGGGGAGTGCTGGAACACTAAGGTACTGGCATTTTAAAGTATGTAGATCTATAAGATTTTATTTTACAAGAATTAGTGCTCTTAATAGGAAACACCTAGCTCAGCAGAAAAGTGTTTTTATGACCTGGTTGCTGTTCAATTTGTTTCTCAATATTTCTCTCCTTTCCTTGTGTTCCTACACACTGGTGAAGGAAATCACAGATATGTTTTCATCAGGTTTGTCTGCAAAGTAGAGTAGTAGAGCTACATGTCCATGAGGTTGTCCTTCTTCTGCCAAGACATGCTTTTTTGAGGGAATCTGAGGACTTTAGCTACCCATCTAAAATTTCGAGACATACAGCAACTTGATCAATTTATATAATGGCTGATCTTAGTAAGTTTTAAACTTGATAGTAGAGCAAGTAAGAAAACAATTGAGTGAATCACAAATAAATGAGGATGACCATTAGATCTAGAACCTATAATTGAGTGGCACTTAATATTGAACCTGTGTGTTCTGTCCTCAGCCAAGGAGATTTAGTCCTCTATTTAACTACTATCAGTTTCCAAGGTGGGCTGGAGTGTGGATATGCCACTGAAATTCTTATTCAATGCAGTAAATGATGCAAAATCTGGGCACCAAAAAGGAAGAAGAGCTCAAGTCATATTTTGACTCCGCCACAGAGAAAAAGCACAAATAAAAAGTATGAATTTGCACATTTGTCAGGAACTTTGTCTACCATGCCATTACCAGTGTCAGTTTCTGTTAGGAAACATTGTTCTTCCTCAGTGTTTATGGCTTTGATGAGTCAGGCTGGTGTCAGTATTCTCCAGCATCAAAAGCAGCATGACTCCCATTCTCTATCCTCCAGTGATAACTTTTGCAAATAGGGTATTGTTCAAATTGTTTTATTTCCATGTAGTCAGAGCATCCTACTACAGTAGAAGAAGCTCTACCAAGATAGCTATGTTTCAAGTCTACTGCAGAATCCATGACTTTCAGCCTATGTTCTGCTTCTGTACCAACTGCTCTTGCTACATCTGTGTCTCCTCACCATCCTCTCTGATATTTGCTCACACTTCCTCATCCTACAGCTGAAAAGAGATGACACTAGGAGCAAACCACACAACACTTCTCTGCTTCATGAGGGATAATATTCCTTAGAACAGTGCTGCTAAGTAAAATTGATTAGCAATCTCAGGTGAGTGAGGAAGGTAGAGGCTTGGAGAGTGAGGACAGTCTTACATACTAAGAGACTGGATGAGAAACAGGAAGTCCAGCAACATCCCTTACCATGAGCTAATGTTCTCAAGGAACATTTTGGTATTTCAGCAATATTGGGCAGCAAAGGAAGAAAGAAGGGGAATGGCACCCACAGCTGAAGTCACTTTAAAACCTATTGAACTGTTTCTAGGAGATTTAGTAGGATTTGAAAATACAAAAATATATGGGTATTTTATAGGAGTTTGAACAGTGTCCTCTCTTGCACTAGTAAAATTATCTTCTCTTTTAGCTCTGAACAATTCCTCTAGAATATTGTAATCACCATCTGCTATGCACCCATCAGACAGGTTTAGGTAAGATATATTTCAAGGGCAACATGCCTGGATGCTTAGCATCTGGGTGGTCACCACATTCCCCAGGACACAAAAACAGATATCACTCACTGAGCAGTGCTAATACAGCAGTGCTACAACAGTTAAGCTCATCTTCTAGGCAAACCTGTGCATCATATGAGTGCTGTTTGTCTAAAGCCACAAACCTAAACTTCAATCCCTTCCAGCAAAAATCCACAGTACATGTGTTTATGTACGTATAAAGACAAATATATATTTACTGAAAGTAATGTCTCTTTGTTGTAGCCACAACTAAAGCAAACACTGTGATGCTAAATAGGAAAATCCATCTTAAAGATCCTGATAGCATTTTATACTTTTATTCATTTGTTTTACGTCCCACAGTATTTCTAAGTATAATTATTTTCAGTTGTTAATGCCTAGTAGGAAGATTTTTTACATACATTTCTTTTTTTATGATTGCTGTAACTATAAAAAATTATGCAGTTTATCCTTTTAAATAAAGAATTACCAGTGGCTTGGCATGAAATTGCTCTCATTGAACAAAGAATCTGAGCCTTCCACAGAGAGACTGATGTTTTTCCTGGGGAATGTTTTGATTGTTTACCTGTTATTTCATGTAATTTCTAAATTATAGAATTTACATTTGTCTACTGAATGCCAAGACAACACTTGACTTTAGGTTTTCCAATGACCTTTATCTTTGCTATAGAAGTTAAAAATTGTTATTTATAAACCCTATTGTTCAAAGAAAGTAAATAGCCCTGTATTTTAAGGAACAGTGGTTTCTCACATAACCTTCCTGCAGCAAGAACAAAGGCAGAAAGAATTACTTACACGGGCAGAGTTGCAGACATTAAATAAAACCAAACCTACGTAAACCAAAACACTTGGAGATTTTCAGCATTGCTCCACTTTAGTTTACACAACTCACAGAGAACATCTACTTTCTGAAAGCAAGAATAATTGACAAAGTATTTGTGTTATTTTTCTAATCACAGCTGTTATCTCTGTCACTTGCATAATTTTGAGCTGGTCTAGACAGTGATAGTCCAAAGGAGTGTCACATATGTACTGAAGTGTGATCAGTGCAGTTCTAATTGAGCTAGACTTTTCTCATGCTTTGATTATAAAACCATATAAATTAAAGGAATAAAAGAGAATCATAAACTGATGTGTAACAATGACCTTTATCATGCCATATGAAAAAAAAAAAAAACCAAAACCCCATTTTGTTTTATAAGTTTTAGAATTATTACATCAAACATTGTCTACTTGTTATTGCAATGAACTAAAGTGGAGCAACACTGAAAACTACAACAGACTTGTTAGAAATGTCAGTTCCTTAGGGAAGTCTAGCCTGTGGGCTGGAAAGTTTTCTTTGGTATTGATTTCATTCCAGAAATAATAAAGCTAACCTAATACAGAAAAGGTATGGCAATATTGTATCTAAAATGCGCCGCTAGTTTACACCAAGGTTCCTGTGCTTAAGCTTAAAAAACACGCTTAAAAGAAACATTCTCAATAAGTGAATACATGAGGAGAATGCAGAAGTGGTTTTTATTTGTCAAAGTAACTACTCATGTTAAGAACATCCCCACCAGTGGCTCACATCATCCTTCACTGTGGCTTTCCATATTTTCCAAAGACAGGAGACACAAGAAGATGGAGTAAAGTCAAGGCAATGAATATCAAGGATATTAATAACTAGAATTGGTGGTACAAGCCCACCACCATGGCCAAGTTTGATGTAAGACTTGAAGCAGTCCATTGAAGTGGCTTTTGGGAGTTTTACAACAAGTTCCTTTTAGCAAGAGAGACAAAATGGGAAAAAGCCCAGTTTGTGTTTACTGAAGCCTTTAGTGAGTGGACCAGGAAAGTCAGCAGTATTGCTGACTAAGGCTGGTGATTAACATTGTGATAGCAAATGAGAGGTAATAACCACCAAGGTAGTTCATAACTATTTTATGTTTGATATATCAGTGAAATGGAACAATTCACCATGGATATTGATAAAAATAATAAGGAATTTTCCATATGAAAGAGGACAAATAAAAAAACAGTGTCAAAACCTTCAGTACTGGTAGCAGGGACAAGCCACACTATCTTCATACTCGGCCTGTAGAAGATCAGCAATAGAGTTCTAATCTTTCAGTAGTCATATAAAATGCAGAGAAGTACTACTGTTCTTACTAATTCTAATGTGATGAGATCCATGGAAGCCTAGATAAACAAACAGTGGTGTTTTGTTTTGGTTTTTTTTCTGGTAGGTTTTTGTCCTGATTTTTTTGTCTCACTAATGTGACAGTGAAAGAAAGTTCAAAACTAATTTAATATAAAACATGATTTTTTTTCCAAACTTTTAACTCTGTTTTTAGAGTCAGATGAAAGACATGGAGCAGAGACATGAAAGACATGTCTTTAGACATGAAAGACTCTGGAGCAGAGACTGGAAATGAGGTTGCTGTATTTTCCTGATCTGCTCGGAGAGCTGTCTTCTACCCTACAAAATCCTACAATCATTGTGCAAAAGAACGGTGTCATACCAGCACCTGAGGGAAGATATTACCTCCAACCCAGACTGCCTGACAGCCTGGTGGTTAGGGTATCCTCCCACACAGCATGTAGAGTCAGTTTAATTTCCTGAGGTTGAGGAATAGTTCATCATTAATCTTCCAGCACCTTGCCTTTATGCTCTCATTATTGGGATACTGAATGAAATCAGGTATCATTCTGTATTCGAAAGAAAAATAATCCAGTAGTATTTAACAAAGTTCCCAATTTGATAAGAGTTTTGAGAAGACCTATCAGATGTAGCCCAGCTGTCATTAAAATTTTCAGATTAGAAGATGACTTGGGCAAGAGCACGTAATAGGCAACTTATTACCTGCTGTGACCAAGAGATGCGTAGGCTTGAGTAAAAACACAACTTTTAAGGTGCTTGAGAATTGCCAGTGTTAACATGAAATAGAGCCTGAGTTTGGATAAAGTGGAGATATCATCTTACCATGCAGGGAAGAAGAGTCAGAACCACAAGTAAGTAGGATCATGAGCATATCTTTGCGTCCAGAACCAAAACCACAAAGACTGAGCAAACTGACATAGTACAAACAAAATGACTGGTCTGGAGACAGCTTCAGGGAACAGACATTTGTGAGACAAGGACCAGAAAGACTTTAGAAACCTCATAGGGCTGTAGAGGATAGATATTCAGAAAAATTTTGTAGCAGACTGACTACTTAGGAGAGTTAAAAAGGGGGAAAGAAGGAGAAAAATCCTCACCTCTCAGAGAAAAAAAGTAAAATAAAACAATTACATGCCATCCTTTCGTATTAACCCAGACCTGATGAGGGACAGGATGGGTTACTCAGACTTTTTCTTTTGTCTTTAGAAGACTGTCTCTGTACTCTTAATAATTAAATCTTGTTGCTTGGGGTTTCTGGTTTTTTTTTAATTAGATCCTTTGATGGAGAGTGCTCAGCAAGTGAACTGTCTTTCTGGACAGAATTTTCTTTGTTTCTCTTTTTTATCTTTGTATTACTTCTTTGTTTCCTTTTTTCTTACCCTCTTCCTTCAGTAGGTGGCCTCACACTTTTCCTCATTGCATTGCACACAGAATATTCTGTCTCCTTAGCAGCTTTTTTATTGTGTGTATTACTGCAGAAAATAAGCGTCTCTAACTTTCACAAATTTGCATGCAACCTTATTTAACAGATAAGAAACTAGAGTGATTTGTATCTAAAATGTTTACTGATTCTAAGTGGGTGAGGTTCTTAAGTTCCTACATCCTTCAATTTTTCCATTTTCTCCTCTCCAATAGTGTTGGCTTTCCATTTGTTATATTACAAGCTTTAGAAGACCAAAAGCACTCCTCATCTTTTTGCCTTGTCAGTGCTAAATAAACAAAGCAGGACGAAAGAAGAAAATTTTTTTTCCCACACTGATTGAAAAAGAATTTGTTGTTCTGACCATCAAGTATTGGTTAGTTAAACAACATTTTGGGAAAGAGAAAAATTTGGACTCCCAGTACCTTTTCTTTGCCTCCACTTTTTCAAAATAGTTCTCTAGCCTATGCAACATACAGGCAGGTTCAGTTAAAAAGGGAATTGCTTTTGGGAACATGTGCTATCTCCAGCCCAGAAGTACATGTATTTCTGTAGACTAAACAACAGATATGTCTCCCTAGCAGAGCTGTTTCAGTTTTTAAAGCTTACTATCCTGGAGGCTCCAGTCTCTGTGCAATGTTAAGTGACCCAAAATACAGAGAGACAACATGTAATATATGCTATTATTTATTGAATTCCAAGCATGCAAGTTCACATTATAAAAGTCTGAAAAAATGCTCTAGTGTGCAATATCCATTCCAGTGTCAGATAAATGGCCTCATACATTGCTCCTTGTCTGAGGACAACTAGGTGCAAAAAGCACAAGAAAACAGTGAGAATCTTAAGGATGCTTCTGCAGAATAGTCTTCCAGCATTTCACTATTTGTCATCCAGAGAGTTTCTGATAGTAAAATCAGGGGGAGGGAGGGTAATTAACCCTCAAAGGGTTTTTCCTTCCACTGATTGTCCATGACTTTAAGAGCCATGTAGGCTTTCAGCGTCCACTACCTCCACTGTTAAGAAATTCTACAGCTGAACCATAGATGAAAAAATATTTTCTCTGCCTGCTTAAGAACACTTCATTACCAGTTTCATCTGACATCTCCTGTTTCATGTTTTAGAAATACGATTGTTATATACTAATTTTTACCAAAGAACTTAGGATTTTGAAGACCTGTACTTATCCTTCTACCCAAAATTATATTTCTTCCTGGGTGATAACCCCAATTCTTTTATTAGCTATTTCTCAGACTGGAATCACTTTGGTTGCCTTCACTGTTCCACTCCCAGTTGAACTTTTGGACTGTGTAGCACTGGTTCAGAAGAGCCCTGACATTGTTTCTGGACTCTGTAATTCAAATATATGTAAGGAACAAAGGTTTACATAAAAGAAACTGAGACTTTTAGAAGTAAGTGAAACAGATTTGTATAATCATCTAAGACAATTGACAGTTTTAGCCAGAATTTACCACAGCAATTAACAACTTGATGAATAAAACCAAGAAAAAATACTGTAATGTGTAAAGGCTGTACTGAACAAGCAGAGAAATATTTTATTAGAAAATGTGGAAGAATAATATCATACTATAGATCAAAGTTATGAAACAAAATGAACAGCAGGAATTAAAAAAAATTATCTTGGAGTTTTGTGCTTTGTTGTTTTGGGATTTTTTTTTTATTTTTATTTTTTTAAGTACTGACTAGACTAAGATAGTCATCATAGCATCATAGTCATCATAGCATCAACATTTAAGTAATATCAAAGACCTGCAGGTGATTGAACAAAGCTGATTTGGAATTGTTTAAAGATGCAGTGACCTAAGTCATTTTGGATGGTAATAAACCACTAAGCTAAATCAAATCAAGAATTCTGCTTACTAAGTGATGGTACAGTGTGCCCTAACAGGTGGAGAAATTAAGAAAATATGAAAAAAAGGAAACCTCAGAAATAATAAGCAGTGTCCAAAAGTATTTGAAAGTAGAAATAAACTGTGAAACGAGACATTATTGAATGAGGGTGGTACTTTGGAGATCTCCTGCAAGAGGCTGAAGAATGAATTTTTGAGAAGACACTGAAGAAAGAAGTGTTACTGTCAGCTTGGAAGAAGCTGGAGTATGACAGCCTCCAATCATGTAGTTGCAGAGAAGAAAAATAACTAAACAGACTGCTAGAGAGAGCAAAATGGGTATTATTTAATCATCTCAACAGAGCTGGTTTTAGCCACATCTGAACACAAACACAGCAGCAGCAAATCAGAAAGACAAGAAAGGTCATCTGAAAGAATGTGAAAAAACCAAGAAACCAAGGAAAATGGAAAACAACTTTTCAAAAAATGAGAAATGGGAATAAGGAGAGAAAGAACTCCCAGTCATTGTCCTTATTAAACACAGTTTTATTGAGTTTAATTCTGTAAAACATTCAAACATAACAAACAATTCACCGAAAGCATAAAAACAAGGATCAGGCTGCTGCAGAAGTTCACAGAGTCAGTCATTAGGCCTGGCCCCTAAAACTGACCAGAAGTTGCAGACATGAGGAAAAAACTTTAAAATGCTTCAGGGAAGCCACCCTAAAGACTGACTTGTACTTCTAAATGTGTCACTTGGAAGGAGGGTTCTTCTTGCAAAGTCAGAGACTTGTCAAGCATTGTAAGACTACCAAAGGCTACAGACAATTCTTATGTTACCATCAGTTGTTATGAGCCCATACAAAGTTTCACAGGGCAAATCACTCTGGGAAAAAATCAGATTAGACTCTAATACAATTAACATCATGACAGAGAGGTCATCCTGAGGGAGAAAGCAACACAACAAAGTCTCACTGATTTTGAAAAGGCAATTCAGACCAGATCCAGAAAAAAGAGTAGGCTTGTCCTCACAAAGAATAATGTTAATAGAAGTCTTTGTATAATAAATCTCCATTGTTATGGAGAGGGAACTGAGAGTTCCTTGGAACTGCTCTGAATTCTCATTTGCATTCAATGTCATCTTACAACCCTTATGTTCAGGTGTGAAAAAAGAGTGAGAGCAGCCTCCAGAGGCTCCTGGAGATGAAAATCTGCAAGTCTGAGTCTGCACCAAGTGTCAGCTGGGACAAGACATTGGCAAAGTGTTTCTGTGAATTATGTATTCTTATTTGTGAGGTTTTCTTTCAAAACGGTGTTTCTAATTTCATAGCCAAGAACTGAATTTCTTGCTTTCCTACAAATCAAGCTTACCACTTGCACTTTTATCTCTATGAAAAGTCAATTTAGGTGAATCTTGTCTATGAAAGACATTGTACTTTTCTGGGGGCAACCAATTGCAATAAAATATTGTTATAGGTGTACTCTCTCTCTGTTTCATATAATCACCACTGTGTGCCACATCTTTATTGCAGTGACAGAGGAAATGATCATGGCACAAGTGGCAGCAATAAAGCCAGGACATGGCAGAAGGCAAGTGACAAGTTTTTTTTAAAAAAGAATGCATTAAGGGGGACCCAGAAGAAAAAAGAGAGCAAGTTGCTCCCTTCTTCACTCCCCATAAAAGAATCATCATTTACTGTGCCTCTAATGCTCACCTTAGGGTGTTGTAAAGCACTTTATGCTCAGAAAAACCTGGTGGATAATGATGCTGGCTACATATCAGTACTCTCAGTGTCAACAGGGATTTTTACAAATTGTTATGCTTTTTTTTTTTCCTCTCCAACAACATGCTTCTCAGGAAACACCTCTTCTATCATTATTAATTTATTCTCATTCTTCAGAGAGATGGATTTCAATGGTCTTTTCCCACTCTATTTCCACAGCTAGCTCCATTCTTTTATGACTTCTGTGAAGTATTGGAATTATTTAATTTTGATTGTAAGGAGAGAGGGATTAAATCACAGTCTGCAAAGGAAGGGGCATTGGTTTCCTAATCATGATTTAACAGAAATGCAATTGAAAGATTTTGTCAAATCTGATGTACGACAGAGTGGGGATTTCAACAGCAACTACTTCTCAAAAAAACAGTGAGTCTTTTAGAACCAATGTACAGTTAGGGTCATTCTGCCTTTCTTTTGGAGCATCACAGGGAAAAGGACTTTATTCAGCAATTCCTACAGTGAGAATATAAAAGAAATAGTTTATGCTTGATTGCCTTTTTTAAAGATACTCACTTTCATTTAAACACTCAAGTTATAAGTAAAAAATCTTCCACAGTCATTGGTAATTGATTTTAGTAGTTTATTAACTGTTCACACGTTGCACTCCATTCTCAATATGAATTGATATGCCATCATTTTCTAGAGATTGGCAGACATACCTTGTTCTCTTAGATCAAAGTGCATGTACTATCAGATTCATTATCTTCTGTCGGTATATTCAAAAAGTACAGCATTGTAATTTTTCTATTTGCAAACAAATTAGGCTTAGTTGTCACATCTGAAACGTCAAACCTCTCACTTCTTTTCAGAATGCTTAGGAATTTCTTGATACTTCTTTTTAAAGAGAGTAACCAGATCTAGAAAACATATTCCAGTAGTGGTTCTGCACATGACTATAACACAACTTCTTTATTCTAACTGAAGATCCTGTGATGGTAGATCCAAGTACTGTGTTCATCTTCAGCTACAACACCACACCTGATTTGCTATAGATCATGTCCCAGCTCCTATCTCAGAGATGATTCTTTACCACATGTATAGGCCCTTTTTCCTTGGCATTTCCCATAACTTTATTAAGAAAAAAATTAATTATAGCTACCTTCCAAATCCAGTGGTAGAAACCTATTGGTATAATTGATCTGTTTTCCAACTTCCATGTTATTTGAAAACTGCATGTGTGTTCATTTGTGTTTTCTTTTGAGCCATAATAGCCATGTCAGAAGAAATGGACCAAGACTATAATGAGGAAAAATCAGACGTTTGTTGTTTTGGTTAAGGAAAATAAGAATCATATTTTTATCATTCAAAATACAGTACATTTATACATATATGAGTGCAGTTTCTTTAAAAGTTCTCAAGAAATTAAAATTTATCAATATATCTTAAACATAACTGGCATCATTGCTTTCCTGGAGACAGTCTTAACAAGTTAATAAACTTGCCCACTGAGCACTTTTGAAGACTAAGCTAAGTATCTTGAGTATTTGTGCTTCAAGATTTAGAATGTTTAGATATTATGATTACTTGAAACTTAAATATTGTTATGAAGGTTTTAAACTCAAGCTGGAGAAGAGGAAACAGCCAAAGAGAAGAAGAAAAACAACCATCAGTCATTCCAGCAGAGATAAACAGAGACTGAATAACTGCACTTTAATATCTTCTTTTTTTTTTTTTTTTCCTGGCAAGATTTTCTGTTTTTAATTTGCTAGACCAATTTGTTGATTTTTTTGTTTGGTTTTGGTTTTTTTTAGTATTTGCCTTTCTGGAGAGAACTGCACATGAACCTAAGGGAAAAGGAGATGTACTCAAAACAGTAGCACAACATAAAATGTTCAGACACTGGAAAGGGATGACCTCATCCCATTTTGCCTGAGTTGACTGGCTGTAGGAAGTGAGCTGGCCATTAATCTATTTCAACAATTCTTTGGAGAACTGAAGTTCACCTTTAAGAGACATAATGCCATTCCTCTTGGTCCACATTATACAGTCGATATTTTGGAAGTTTAAAATGAAAAAAAAAAAATTTAAAGAAACTGAAAGGTTAGTTCTCCCAAAGAAATATTAAGAAGAAATTTGATTGATGACATAAAGGGATTTATCACAGTCTGCACTGTAAGCAGGAAGAGGAATTATCCAAGATATTGTTTTGCAGTAGGGAAAATCATGAACAAATTACAGCAAATAAATTCACTCCTGAATGCCTGTACTCTTCTTATGACGCCATTTAATAAGAACATTGCTTTTAATCTCTCTTCTAAATAAAAGAAATAAAAAATCTGCTTTCACATAAAAAATGAAACTGAAATGGAAAGAATCTAATCTAAAAGTTATTTTCCAGTGAGAGTGTATTTGCAAGTTCATATACTTGTTTTCTGTCCTCTGACATGCTTACATGAGTATCCCATGAAGTTCCACACATCATTCAGCTTTACTATCTCTCTCCACAAAGTCAATCTTTTCACATTGGTTGAACTTAATTTACGCCTCAGTCTGTTTTTCTCTTAGCTGTTTCATAAGTTTCAGGAAACAAGCTATATACCTCACCTGCTTCCCAATAAAAATCTTCTCAGACTAACAAGTACTACATTTCAGGAAAACTGGGAGATTATATGTGGCATTACCTAAAAAGCCTTCTTAGTTGTGGTTAGGCACATCCAGAACTATGTCATCTTCTTGTGCATGTTGATTCCAGAATGAATGTATTTCCCCACCAAGTTTGGACTTAGATTTCTCCTTTTTTGAAGGAGGTGAGGAACACTGGGATTCTGGACTGCAATGGGTCTACATATCTTCCTCCTCATTGCAGAGAGGTGGAGGTGCACACAGACACAGGGATAACCTCTTTCCAGTGTTTTGAGAGAACACAGTAACAAAACTTATTTCCCCAAAACATTTTAGGTTTGCAATTCCATTAAATGAAAAGTTTCCATTACTTCAATTGATGGAGGAATTTATTTGGGGATTTGGGGTTGTGGGATATTTTTTTAATCAAGACAACATTATGTGGCCTGTAATTTTTTTTTCCTGACAGCCCTCAATGCATGAGGAAAAAAAAAAGTTAAAAATATAGGGAAGATATTTGTAAGCTCAGAATTAAATTCTGTTGTCAAATTTGAAACCTAATCCAAAACAACTTAATTAAACTCACATTTGAAGTCACACTTCTCTAGATTACCACCGTACAAATGAATTTCAGTTTGGTTTCAAATGTCTACATAACATTTGCACTGTATATGGACACTTAAAATCATAGGATATTCTGAGTTGGAAGGGACCCACAAGGATCATAGAGTCCAATTCCTGGCCTTACACAGGACCAAGAATCACACCATGTGCTTGAGGGTATTGTCCAAATGCTTCTTGAGCTCTGTCACGCTTGGTGCTGTGAACACTTCCCTGGGGAGCCTGTTCCAGTGCCCAACCACCCTTTGGAGGAAGACATATTTCTGTTATCCAAGCTAAAACTTCCCTGACACAACTTCATGCTGTTCCCTTGGGTCCTGTCATGGGTGACCAGAGGAAGAGATCAGTGCCTGCTCCTCTGCTTACCCTCAGGAGGAGGCTGTGGACTGTGATGAGGTCTCCCCTCAATCTCCTCTTCTCTAGTTCCAACAAACTACTTGTGCAACCAAATCTCTTTCCTCTTACAATAAGGGTTTATGCTCACAGCAAGATAGTAGCTGAGATAAAAGGGCTGCATATCCTGATTCAAAAGTTACCAGCAAATTCTAGTTTGCATAACTTGCTGGTGAATGTTGAGAGGTTTTTTTTTTTTTCTGAGAGTTTTAAGTACCTACTTCAGCACATCCTGATGTCTAATAGTGAAAACTGGTCTTCAGCCATGAGATGCTGCATGTAAAGGAAAAGGTTTTCATTACATATAAAGTTTCTAGGTCACATGATTTTGGCAATGACCTTCTAGACTGTAAACCAGAAAGTATGATGGTTTCCTCTGGAGAAAACAGAGAACAGATTAGGCACAATGTGCAGCCTTGTTAAAATGTTTTTTTCCCATTGGGACAATAAAGCACTTCTGAGAAGTCACTGAAGGGAGGAAAATGTTGCATTTCCTTTTTGCCATTGCTTCAGAAGTAGAAACTGTGCCAAAGAAATGAAGGGATGGATGGGAAGTGTTCAGAAGTGGAAAAATGAGCAGATTTAGGCTGCTATAATTCAAACTGTAATAGGGGAAAATCATAGCTACCATATAGAGGCACAAGAATTCTGAATATGAATGAGAGAATTTTTATATATATTTAATTTTACTGAGAAGCGTAATTAGGTAATTACATAAAGGGAGAGAGACTGTTGCTTCTTATACACTCCTGAGCAGCAGGGTACCAAGCACCCCGATAGATCCTTCCTGTATTATACCCAGTTGCTTCACAGAGATGCTATCTTCTTGCCCTAGTCTTGCAAAGACATTAAGAGTGGGCATGGCATCATTTCTGCCTCTCTTCATCTCCCAGGAGGAGGTGTCATATCTCAGTGTAGAGGTTGCAGAGCCATATTAAGGCATTTCAGTGCTTAGGGCAGGATGTTAATTTGCCTTCCTTTCACTGCTCCAGATTCCAACCCCACTGCTCCTCCTCTGCCAAACAGATCCTGTGGCCAGTAATACTGTTGTTCTACACCCCTCACACATATACTGAGGGAGCCTTTTACACTGACCTGAATATAACTCTTCTTCCTGAAAGGTATCATTAACTCTAAGTTATCCTTAGAAGGGGAAATCAAGCTACATTTTCTCAGCTCTGGGAGGCTGGCAAACATGTTTTAAGATAAGTATCTGTGAAAATAATTATAAACATCTATTTGGAGCCAAGAACATCATTTTGCGTTGTGTTGACTTTCTATATATTACAGTGGACACAGTCTTACCACTGCTCAGTAATGGAAAATTATCTCCATCTCCATAAGTTATCTATTAACCAATAATGCAGCTAATTCAACAGAACATAGATATTTCTCATTATTCATGTGAAGATTAAACAGTCTGAAATGTTGTGTGAGAAACTGAAGGACACTAATAAAGAATAGACCATATACAAATATAAAGTGGAAACAGTTGTCTGAGTTGCCAAATAGCCTTGTGCTCTGTCAGAACAAATCTGTTCTCAGTCCACTGAAAAAAACTAACATGACTGGAAGAAACCTCTTCAGTCAGTGTACTCAGACCTTCAAGGAAACTCTTAGAGAGCTTTATTTCATGAAATGATTAAGTTATTTCTTAAAATTCATTCGAATTTCAATTCTGCTCCTCCTGTTACTACTGAATGATCATCACACAACTTCATTTTTCAGAACCTAGATACCTTCTCCTGCTATCCAGCTTAAATGTATTTTCATTCTCAAGTCCATCCTGAATTTGTTCCAATATTTTTTTCAGTTTAATTTCTCTTTTTGTCAGTTTTTCATTCCCAACACCATGACCTGTCCACTTCAACTCTACTTTGATATGCCAAACATGGAACAAGGATATTTTCTGGGGTGGTCGAAATTATTCATCCCAGATGTGTACCAAGTCTGGGTTATGACTCCTTCTTGAGAGTAGACCACAATCACAGACAGCTTTCTGGAACCTTGGTCAATGGCAGTGATACTCCCTTCTTTCTGGTAGAAATATGTTGTTCAATACATCACAGCATTTTGTTTGTTGTTTTAAAATTCTTTACTGAAGCCAAGATAAGGGAAATTTATTACATCTCTTTTTTAAACAAAATCCAGAAATCTTATCAGAAAAAATGGTTGCATTACTGAATATTGTTTTCTGATGGGAAATGCATGTTGCCTTTTCTTCATTTCCCAAACACATCTCATTGGTAAAGGATTTTCTTCTTCAAATTACGTTGCAAAATCTGTCATATATCCAACCAAGTCTTACCTATACAAATTCTGTTTTATCCTCTCTAAAAGTTACATTTAACTTCTGTCCTCTCTCCCCTTCTTTCCCCACCATTTGGCAATAGTCCTCAGTAATACACTCATGTTTAATGCAATCAGTATATCAGGATTCTGGAATTAAATATATCTCATTTTCCCCATATACATACTCTCTGCCTTGGATGCTAAGAATCTTGAAATTAGCTTCCACTTCAGTTCTGACAATTTTTAATCAAGATATTGATTAAAATGGAGTTTGAGATCTGTCTGTTCATAAAATAATACCTAAGCTCCTACTTAGAATTTCTGCAAAAAGGAAACCAAATGTTTCCTCTGTTAGGGAGCAGCAAGATCAAGGCTGTTGCACAGGGGAAGATGAGCTGGGAGCTTCAGGTAGTCACAGCAGAGGCTTGCTGCAGGTCCCATCTGATCAGAGCAGGATGCTGATAAGAGCCGGTTCATTGGCAGTCCCAGACAAAGGAAGGTGATGAATCCAGCCCAACATGTATCTAAGATGCCCAGAGCAGCCAGAGATCTTGCTGGAGGCAAGACTAGAGACAAGTCAACAAGATAGGTCCAAAATCCAGATGGTGCTAGAATGTATGCCTACAGCATAGCACAGGTAAGGCATAAAGAGACAGCCTGAGTTTAAACAGAGCTCCTAGAGAAATGGACAGAGGGTGCACGGAGTAGAGATCCCAATGTGAGGTTGGTCAGGACATTAAGGCCTGCTGTGCACTCAGATATCTGGGTGGTTCTCAAAAGCAGTATGTACCCTACTCATAATCACTGTATAGATTTGACAAAAAGCAACCCTAGAAAGGGAAAGGATGAACTATATAAACTTGAGAATGAGCCTGGAAATAGTGTATCCAAATGAGTAATTCATTGACAATGACCCCTTCTTAGCCTCCACTTCTGCAGGCATCCAACAGACAAAAGGATCCCTGTACTATTTTTGTTAGTCTTATAGTATGATTATGAAAAAAACTATGACTTATAGTATGACTCTGACTATGAAAATATTGTAACAATAATTTGTAAAATTATGATGTCAAACCTGTAGTTATTGACTTTTATTATTTTCATTAGGCTATGACTACCCTGCCCACAAATAAACAAAGCTATGATTTACCAAATATTTCCTTTGTTTTTTTCACTGATTTGAATTTCAAATATAGATATAACCTAGATATAACCTGTAAAGAAACCTACTAGTCTTACTATATTAATAGTGACCTCCTACTAGAAATCTTCTGTGTAACAATTTATCTAGTTGAAATGAAAGTTTGAAAACATCAAAATAAATAACAATTTCTATAATTCACCTCAGTCTTCTACCACTTTCTCTTTTTAAAGTTGCAGGGACATTTGATGCTATTTCTAGAATCCCAGTAATTGCAGGGGGTGGCTTATGTTTTTACTGTAAAGAGAATCTCACCAAAGGTAGTACAAGGTGAAAATATTGTGACAGTGTTTTCTGGTTCATTGATAATGCAGCAGAAAAAATTGCATGTTTGGGTTTTGAAGGATTCTGGGATTTACAGGTGGAAGAGCATCCCCTGACCCAGCAAGTAGACATTCAACACCTAGACAGGGAACGCTGATGGCAAGTGCTTGAGTGTGTTTGGCAGAGAAATAGGAAACAAATTAACTCTCTTCAGGAAATCTGTTGTGGGTTAGGAATGGTACTCCCTAGCGTAGTGCTCCCACTGAGACTCTCCAAACCACGTTACTCCTTGCTCTCCTGTGGTGGGCTGGAGTAGGAGAACTGGAGGCACAAAAAGTAACGATCATGGGTTGAGGTAAGAAAAATATACTGGAAACAGCAACGAGATAAGAAAGCAAACAGTAGCAGCAACGATGTTAGTAACAAAAGCGTACAAAAAAGAGAGTGATGCAAAAATGCTCACTGCATAGCTTGACTCAACCCCACTGCCACCATACCCCCTCTGGCTTGAAACCGATGCCAGCCCACTGCTCCCTCTGCCTCGCTTACTTGAGCGGAAGGAACCCCTCCTCAGAAGAAGAAGACACTCCTGTCCCCCTGTCCCCAGCAATCATGTGAGGTGCTGTAGAATAACGTAGCTGGAACGAGGACATAATACATCTCCAAAGATAATCCTTTTTCCTCTTATTAGCTTATATGGTAATATTGGTTTTTTGGATGGTGCCTCTAAAACTATATATGGGGTTTTTTTCTATTTCATATTCCCTCTTTCCCATGTTCTGCTGACTGTGCTGACGCAAGCCAATAACAGGTGTTACTATTAACTTTTGTCACTGAAGTATTTTACATGAGGAAGTACAAAATCTGGTGACATATATCTAAAGAATGAGTGCAGTTACAATGTTTTATAATTAAGACAAGATTGATTAGGGAGCAGTTTTCTCTCAGCTCACAGACTTCAGTCTACATTTTGTAGCTGGCTACAGCTTCTGTCAAGAAAAGGCAGATGGGATGTCATCATATTTTTATAGTGAGAGTCCTAAAACACTCTTAGGCTAATAAAAACAACACATCTCCCCCCTCCCATGATATATAGAATTCTAATACTTTTCCTGCTGTAAGGTGCAGCTTTAATTAAATATATTCACAATGAAGTAACTGCAGATTGGAGGCAGTACTGGGACTGAAAGGTTGCCAATGAAAGATAAACAGTTACAGCCAACAGCCACATTGAAAAAGAAAACAAAACAACAAACCTGCTTTTAGGCAGTGCCTGGGAAAAGAGACAATTTCTCATAGGTGATTTGCAAAGTGATCCCAATTTCTGAAACTTAAAGCATAAAATATTGTTCAAAAATAAAAAACACGAGCAGCAGCACCCAAGGATAGCAGATTTCAGATGATGGAAGCTTCAGCTGCAGGGTAGAAAAGGTTCCCAAGAGTGTTTTGCATTGCTTTGAAATGTCACCTCTCACTCCCTCTGTCTATCTTTATTTAGCTTTCTCCTGAGACCTGCCAAGCCCAGTAGCATTTCCTCCAGAAGAATTTTTTATATGCCAAGGAGTTGTTCCCAAAGGGAATCAGCTTTTACTAGAGAACGAAAAGGGCATCTGGTTAAAATCAAATACTGGATGAGAGAATATGAATATTTTGCCTTTATTGATATTAGATTTCTGCAGCTTCCAGGGAACAGAATGGGGCACAGAGTGCCAATTCAATTAAGCAGCACTGTTGTTTCCTCTAACTCCAGCAGGGAAGTTTGCTGTTGCAAGACAGAGACTCCTGGGAACTTCTAGTTCCTTCCTGTGTGACCTTGGGCAAGATTCTTCATATTCCCATGCCACAATTAGCTAGCAAGAGTGTTGAAGTCTTAATTAACATGGGAAAAACATGAAAGGGACTGTAGAAAAAGTGCAATTTTTTCATTATTACTTTCACATTTGGACTTGCTGATGCATCTCTTGCTCCTATTGATCAAAACTCAGTTTTAAGGAAAATGCAGCAGCTGTTTGAATATGCTAATTTATAAAGTCAGAGTTATGCTACAGCTAATTGAGTCAAATCTAGGAGATTGCTGAAAGAAGCAGTCAGGACTCCTATCTCCTCTCTGCTCAAGTGCTGCCTCGTGCTCATGCTTTCCTGAATGTTCCATGAGCTGGTAGTGCTCACTAAAGGCAGCATCTACCCACATGAAAATGTGGATTCAGAGAATGGACCTGTCTCAGTCAGATCAGCTCTTGAACAGCAGATAGGGAACAGCAGGAGCACAGTTCCAGGAAACTTGTGTAGGATGGAACAGAGAATGGCATCTCCAGCCTGGTATCAGTGAGGTCCCCTTACCCATCTCAGGTTTATCCATGAAACTTCTCCTCTATCCAAGTAGACATCTCCACAGATAATTCATCTTTTCGGCTAAGGAGCCCAAGACCAGTAAATGTTACTCTTTTGAAGAAGTGAGATGGAACTGTCAGAAGTTAAGAGGCCTTAAAAATCAAGAACAGCTCTTAAAAAAAGCCCACATACGCCTGCTTGGCTCCCCATGATCCTGGAAGTTATTTCTTGTGCTTTCCTTTGTTTACTTCTTTCAAACCTCTTTCCAGAGAGATAAGCAGACAATAAGTGAGACTGGATGAGTTGCACAGGAAAGTATAATAATAAATTTAAAGTTTCTAATAAATATTTAGACCATTCCTTCAAAATCAGACTACAACATCAAGAAAGTTTGCATGTTAACTACAGCAGATGAAGGGAAAAGAGAAGCGAGGAATTCAGTGAAATGTTTCAGAGGGAAAAAACTTCACATGTTGCTCAATTTTCAACTGTCTCTCTTTCTACCTAGTGACAATTGTTAAGGAAAAAATAAAGTGGAGAGAAAATTTGTTTTCTCCTTCAAAACAGAATTTCAGATCGGTAGCTTTCTCTGCTGATCATTCTCCCATTTTCTCAATACTGTTCAATCTTTGTGCAACAAATAAGAGGGGACAAAGTAAAGGGAGGAGAAAACATTCCAGTTCACTACAAAAATAAAAAAAAATCTCTTCCACCTCCTGATAATTAACCCTTTGTTTGGCCTGGTGGAAAGAGAAGAACATGACTTCAAAAGTTTGATTTATTTTTTTATTTAATTAAAGTTATTTCACTGAACACTGGATGCTGTTGATGTTACAAAGGTACCTAGTAGAAGGGACTAGAATGAAAAATTCCTTCAGCAGTTGTTTTGGTCCAAAGCATATTTATGCTCTGTTATAATATTTGTAAAGTAAAAATTTCCCAGGGGAAAAGAGAAAAAATTCTTCCTCATGCTTACTTGTTCCATGAAATTCAAACTAGCTCCTACAACCTCCGATGAATCAGATAATAAACCTGCAGTGCACAGGCGGGCTAACACGTGAATTCCTTTCTTTGGCTCTAAATTAAGCATTATGATTGGTTATCCTGTGGTATTTAAAAACTAGAAATTGTTCTTTCTCATGATCTCCCTTGCTTTTAGAAGAAGCCTGATGAGAACCAAACTATATTTCCTTTATTTTTTTTATTTTTGATCTACTTCTTCCCACCCTCTTTTGGAATCCTCTGAAGTTGGAACTCGTCATATTTGTTATATAATAATTGCATAATCTTCTATTTTTACCACCCTTAGCCGTTATTTTTAAGGTTCCGCTACTAAAGGCCATAAAGAAAAAAGAAAATCAGAGCTCTCACTCCATAATAGACACACTGAGTTGATCAGTTGGCCTGTCAAGAAACATTGCAAAGACAATTTTATGCTTCATCTTAAAATAGTAGATGTAGAAGGTATTACCAAAACATCAATTAACCTGCATTGACGTTAATTGATGAAAAATAAGGCATGTGGCCTTCAGACATCTGGTCTGTTATCTTGAAACATGCGTTTGAGATAAATTTTAATTAACCCCAGAGGATAAATCAAAACATTTAGCATCCCACCAAATCCATCATGAATGCCTTGGAAAGGAGAAATTAACAAATATAGCAAACAGAATTAACTACTTAGAAATTTTAGCAGGGATAGGCAGAGCATACAGTTTCTGACCCATATTAATAATACTGTTGCTCAGCAACAAATATAGTGTGTTGTCCAATTATGTGTGCAATGGCTCAGGTCTACTGGAAGCTGACCATTTGCCCTCCAGTGAGCATAAGGAGTATCTACTGTGTTTCTGGTGCAGCAGCAGAGTTTTCTTTCCATCTCTGCATTCACCCCAACCCAGATGGTTCTCTACCACTTGTTCGCTGCTGTAAAGTCTTGCCCTGAACTGAGGAAAACCAGAAGCAAAGCTAAACACCGTAGTTCTTATTCAGGAAAAGTACCATAAGACTACTGTTCATGTAGGAATTAGCAGAGGCCTTTATCATAGAAAAAGGCAGCAGATTGTCAGCAGAAACATATCAACCTGTCCTTATGCTTTTTGCTACTCCTACCATGCTCTTTTCTGCTAATTGCACATGTTTCTGGAATCTGAGACTTTTTTGTGATAGAATTCATTCAGGACAGAATGGAAGAGGGAGCTGTTACCCTTAATGAGTAAACCAAGCAGCAATAATGACTGGGACCTTGAACTCCGTTTGATTTCTGTCTTAACTACAGAATTTTTAGGAATGTGTGTATTTTTTTCTTCCCCCTTCCCCTCCTTACCTTTTTCCCTTTTTTAACTTATACAATCTCTAAAGTTCCAGTGGTCAAACAATGTAAAAAAAAAAAAAAAAAGAAAGCAACAAACAAGCACAAAAACGAAAGACAAAATCAATGAGCCTATTAGTATGTAGTTTATAATACAGGATGGGTAAAATTTCTAAAAGTTATGGGAGTTGTTTCTACATTTTAAAAGCAGTATCAGACTTGCTGGGCTACAATGGTTGTGAGATTAGCAAGGTTGAAGTCTCAAGGATGAAACAGGACAAGGACTAAGGCTGTGTGCTTGTACAATGATAAGCCCCATGCTGCTCTGGTAAATTACTCCTTGTACTCCAGCTGATTAAGTGAAAGCAGCAACAACAGAACAGCACTGACCAGTTCAGTGCTTCCAGCTTCATTGTCCCTTCTATCAGTGAGGTGACCCATTGGCTGATTAGCCTCATGCATTATGCCCATTTACCTTTAATGTGCTTAGAGTGAAATCATTCATTAACAGCTCCATCCAACAGTGTAGTAGGGACAGGAAAACTGGAGGCAGTAATTTATTTAGCTGTCATAAGTTCTGCCATACTGCATTCTGCTCTTGGTTCTCTAACATAAAAAGGACACGGACCTGTTGGAGCAAGTCCAGAGGAGGCCACAAAGGTGACGAGAGGGCTGGAGCACCTTTCCTGTGAAGAAATTATGAGAGAGTTAGGGTTGTTCAGCCTGGAGAAGAGAAGGCTCCAGGGAGACATTCTAGGACCCTTCCAGTATTTAAAGAGTCCTACAAGAAGGGAGAGGAACATTTTACAACAGAATGTGGTGACTGCACAAGAAGTGATGATTTTAATCTGAAACAGAGTGTTAGGAAGAAATTCTTTACTGTGGAGGGGGGGAGGTTGAGGCACTGGCACAGGTTGCCCAGAGAAGCTGTGGACTCCCCATCCCTGGAAGTGTTCAAGGCCAGGTTGGATAGGGCTTTGAGCAATCTGATCTGGTGGAAGGTATCCCTGCCCATGAAAGAGTATTGAAACAAGATGATCCTTGAGGTTCCTTCCAGCCCAAACTATTCTATAATATCCCTCCCTCCCTTTAGGACCTTTCAGTAGGTCCATGGACAGTCAAGAAGAGACCACAATGTTTCAGACACCTGAATCTTATTAATATGTTTGCTGTGCATAAAACAATTCATGGGATTGCAGATCTAAATGCATTTAGCTCACAAATGGCCTTATATAAAATGTGGGAAGCTTTACAGTGTTATAGACTGTAATTTTATTTATAAGGTGACTGGGATGTCATGACTGCCATCAGAAGGGCTTCTTCCTTTATAAACAGGCACATTTTGGAAAAGAGATGGTTAACATTTTCATACTATCAGTAACTTTGACCCATAATGACTCATGTTTACAAGTAGTTATGTGATTCTCCAGAGCACTGATTAATTTATATGCAGCTTTGAAAGCTGTCATAATTTGCAAATTTTGCATCAATGTGAAATAAAGTAACCAAATCACTCCTAACTACAGACACTAATGCTAAGCTGAGTTAATGCAATTAACCTTACAATAGTACTTTTTTGGGTTCACAGTATGACGAAGCATAGGTCAGGCTTTTACAGCCTTTGCCCAACCAGGACAGGTCAAGATTTCCTTTTATTTTTAAAAACCTATTAATAATTCATATCAATGTACTGAGAGTTAATTTGTTGTATCCAGATGCTCTCACAAACATCTGTAGCTCTTGTTAAAATAATAAAACAAAGTTGGTTTTCTTGGAAATGTCACCTTCTGTCTGCCTTATCCTTAAGGATAGAATTTATTTGGAGAAACAATTCATATGAAACTGTTTAGTGTCATAAATTCTCAGTCCCAAAGCTACCAAGGGTGTCTCCTGGCTAAATATTGTACCTGGCTCTCTTACAGCTTTTCTGGTTTGCCTTATGCTTTAGAAGGAGCTCGACAATTGTTACCCTTATTATCTAAAAAAAAAAAGCTTCAATACTTCTTTTTTTCAAAAAAATGAAGGGCATGCTACTTTGAAAAAGAAGTACTTATATTGTGCTCTGCTTAAACACACCATGTCTATGAAAAAACAGTGTGCAAAAAGAACAGCTTTGGTAAGGCTATACATACAAAAGTGATTTTCTTCTGGCAGCATAACAGTTTATTGCTTGTTAGTCATAAAACTAAAGTAATTTACTTCTCAGTTGAAGACATCTAACACTGGTTATCATCACCCTTCAGCAGGCAGGTAGAAACCATAACAAAACCAATAATTTTTAACCGTACAACCAGACTTTCAAGAATCTTGGCACAAATTTTGAGGCAAGGATTCCTGTGATCTCGGCATCAAACTTGCATTGCTCTCCTCCACTGAGTGCAGAGAAAACAAGTCAGCTTGCCTGCAAGAAGCAGCCTTGTCACAGTAAGTCAGAGCTTGACATGGGGTGATTCCTTCTGTGGAGAATCTGAATACAACCTTAGAAACAAAAGAAGTAAGATCAGATCTCTTGTCTAAATAACAGTAGATGTTTTTAGGATCCAGACACACAGGTCTAGACAAGTGTATCTGTACAAAGGATAGTCACAACCCTTTGGATGCCAGCAAGTATTTTTTTACTTTCATTCTTTATTTCATTGTTTTAATTCTCCCAGCCAGACTATGATGTTAGTTTCTGTTTGATTTACAGGTTTTTTTTTAAATGTCTTTCCATATAAAGCATTTTAAAATACTTCAGATTATGTCAATGGGACAGCACAAGAGGGGGAAAAAAATCCATTTGGTTCTTACTTATGTTGTCTGCTGACCAGGCAAAAAGGAAGCATAGTACCAAGCCCATAGGGATCCTGAGCTAATCAGAGGTTAGTAAGGATTATTGATATACAAATAATGCCTGAAAGTCTTTGAAATTTTGTAATTGCTGACTATTAGTTATTTTGTATAATAAAAGTCTTAGAAGACCAAACTGACCAAAACCAGTTATTTTAGTGTCATTATTAAATGGAAGAATGCAACCACAGATCCATTACCAGTCCTGTTGTAGTTGACTGCTGCAGCATTCCTATTGAAGTTCACAGCTGTTCAAAGACCTCAAATATATCTCTCATTTATGTCTTAGTTTGTAAATCAAAATATTTCTAGCACTTTCATGTAACCTTTTGAAGGGAGCTTACAAAAAGGAAATGCAGTTCCAAAACCATCTTTTGTCCCCAGTACAGAGTACATGCTAACACCATCAGAATTAATTTTTAACAGTCTTTTTAAATACGTAGCTCCCAGCTAATACCATGATGGTAGCAAAACTGTCAGTGTGAAGCATTCTGAGATAATGACTCAATTAAATACTTCAGTTTCTACACACAAAAAAAAAGACTTTAATAACTATTCATATCAAATAGTGATGCATGAATCAGGACATAGAGGACAAAGGTCTTATAAGCATTAGAAATAGACAAACAAAATACCATGTCTCTGTTTCTCAGTTGGATAACACACAATGAAATAAGCAGAGAAAGCAGAAATAAGGATACTTACTAATATAAAGTAAGTGAACCAAAGAACAGGGGTTTTTATCAACTTTTTTATCAAACTTCATTACTTATTTCATTGCAACCTACTAATTATCTTTTCAAGCGCTTTATATCTAGAACACAAGTTAAAGTCCAGAGTTGGAGTAAGAATTAGAGCTGTATTTTAAGGCTTGATGATGGTATGCTCCCTTGTTTTGGGCCTTCTGTATTTAAGGGGTAGTATTTTCTTTGGCTGTAACATCAAATAACCAAAAATTAGTCCCCTGGCTTGGAGAGCAAGCATCAGCATCAGTGCTGTTTGCAAACAAAGGAATAGAGGTAAAAGTGATAAGAAGTACAAGTCTGAAGTTCAGCGTAATATGGCACAGTGACTTCATGCGCTTCACAATTCTCACTATGGAGAAGAGCCAACGCAAAGCATCCTCAGAGTGTAATTCAGCAGAGGCTTTCATACAGCTGCCCATTTCTGGCATGGTAACTTGAGTAGCATGTCTAGCTAGCTAGATGCAGTTCACTTCAATGGGCTCTAGGTGATAAATTATCATCCACTGGTATTATTCCAACTCAGTGTGAACAACTTTGGCCAGAACTTCCACTCCCCTCTGCCCACAAATGCATCCTAAATCACTATCAGATTATCTATCCTTAATGGACAATCTGTTGACCTAAGCAGGAAGCATGCAATTTGTCTGCATAATATTCTTAGCCCATCTGTGTGACTAATAACATGAGCTCTTCAGATTTTTCCAGTCTTTTCTTGAGCTGTTCCATTAAAAAGATACAATGATTACACAGAAGTAGAATTTAAGACACATATATTATCTTGCTGCCTTTGTTAGGTGAGGCAAATTTAGATATTAAAGTTTAGAAGGTTTATCTGTTGAGTATATAAATGACATTTTACTTGGGATATAAAATATGATGCAAGTTTGTAAATAGACTAAAAATATTTGTAATTATATTAACGGGGGTGATGATATTCAGTAGCCAGGCGGTCGCTTATCCTTTTTAAGTTCTTATTCTGAAGGCATCTTTTAATGGACAGCTTCCTAAGCATATCATAAAGAATAAATCCGACATAAAATCATATAAGTAATTTGCGCTTCCTGGGAGATGTGAGATTGGCACTGAACCTTGAATTCACAAAAAAGGCCATATAAACCAAATAATGATTAGTAGACTATTTGTCTTGTCTTCCCTCTCCCCCCCCCCCCCCNAATCAGAACACCATGGATTTTGACAGGTTCACAACAGAAGGTTTGATCTGTGAGGTTTTCACAAACTCTGCTAGACATGACCTAGTGAAACAATCCTTTTCAACTGGTACCACTAGTCAAATGTGCAAATAAAAGGATAGTTGTGGATACAGTTCCAGTTCAAATAAGATGGATCCAAACCAATTATCTGAGTTCTAAAATAGAATAGGAGCTAAGTAGTACAGCTTAATTCATAGAAGTATTTAGCCTGCAAAGATCTATACTCTCCCTCAAATCTTTAGAGAATTCGAATCTCACCTCTTGAGCACACTGCAGATCAGTCCTTGTGGGGCCAGAATCACCAAACACAGATATTATTTCTAGCAGAAACTTGGAAACACTGGTTCCTCAGTTCTACCTGTAGTTATTTAATGTTTTTGCATAAGATTTTTTTGGGTCAGTCTCCAGGGTGTCAGTGCATATCATGGTAGTCATGCCTTCAGTGTCATGGAAAATGAAGTTAGGGCCAAATAGAATAGCTCTGTATAATAACCTGTTTAATTAATTCAGAGAGGACAAGTGAAAAAAGGGCCTGAGTGTTAAGCAACTAACTGCCCAAAGCACACCAACTTATCCCTTTTTCTTTTGACAGTGATTTATGGCTGTGATTCTTGCATAGCAAGTATTAACAATACTGCCCTAGGTGCTATGTTATGAGACATAAAGAAAACAAGCCTAACCAATAGTTGTATTCCACTACATTACACCACACATGTGAATTCTATAGCAAGATAAAATACATACTAAGACATACAGACTTAGCTACCTCATCTCCCCTCCTCCTTTCAGCCTGCTACTCTTGTTTCCACTCTGACACTGTTTTTTCTGCCTTAAAATATGGAAGGCACTCAGCATCCAGAATAGACAAGAATCAAACCCAGCATAAGTGGTGTCTCTTTCATCCTTGATGCCTTTTCCCTGAAAGGAAATTCCTTGCACAATTGCAAATGAGAAACTAGCTAGCCATACTGTGGGAAAAATGGTGATGCCTAGCTTGCATCAAACACAGGAAGCGAGTCTCTCAGTCTAGAAGGTTCTGGAGGGAACTTGAGAATTTCAGTGGATTGTGGAGGTGTTAAGAGCCGTCAAACAGAGAAGGCTTCCCATTGTGGTAGGTATCATTTGCATGGCAAGCATCTATCTCTGCTGGGAAGAATCTACAGTATTAAAGTGATAGGTGGCAGACATACTGTTCACATCTGCTTTCCCTCCTCTGTAACCCCAAGAGGTCAGAGCAGGGAAGGAGCAGGAATTTTCAAGGCAACCATAAGCATTCTGGTCAGCAGTTGTAAATCTTTTTTCTTTATTATGTGCTTCAAATGGATGGAGTTTAAATTGACTACCATGTGGATGCACAGAGTGAATCCCTCTTCACAGAGTACAAATATAGATTCCAAACAAACACACTTGAAATTATGCATTTTAAAACTCAGTAAGAATGTGTTTGACTGATCTCATACAGCCATAGAATGGGACATAGAGCCTGAGCTCAGCAATTACAGTGTGGAGGCGTAAGTGACACTGGAAATATTTACAAGGTTTGTGAAGTGACATTTACTTCTATTTCATCTCTGCTGTGGATAAGATTACAATTAAATTTATTTGGTTTTCTTGGTTAGTTAAGCTGCCAAGAAAAAGCAGTAACATCAAAGTCCTTCAGCACCTTGTTTAAAGATGACTTAATGACTGAGGAAAGATACCAAACTGTTCAGCAGACTAATGGCAACAGAGGGCATGTTCTTATTTAAATGGATTTCTATTGCACTATCTAAGTTTTCTTGAGAGCCTTATTCTGCTCTTCCTATATACAAATACATTTATACAGACAAATAATTTCTACAATGTTTGTCCATATACAGGCAGGTTAGAAATCACCAGAATTACTGGGAGACTTGCTTTCTTGCTCTATGCATATGGTGCAAAAATTATAATCATCATTATTGGATATGTTAGGCATCTTCAAAGGGCTGCATAAGCTCTCTTCATAAAATCATTAACATTCTGTCTAAAATGATAAAAATAAGGAAACTGTCACTGCCTGCTATGGATCAAGAACTCACTTGATCACACCAGACACGGTACTTGAAAAGAAATCATGAGTGTGTAATGCTTCGACTTAATGTGCAAAAACCTTATATATATATTTATCCATAAATATGATGAGTCTCAATTTCACTTCCTTACAACATTCTCTACTTATGAGATATATAATAATGACTGGAATATTATATGCTTCCCTGTCCTTTGCAGAAGGATCACTGGGTTACGCTGTGATAAATCAAGGGCACAGTTGAAGTGGTAAGTGGGAGGAAAACACAGCAGGTGCAAGAGACAGTAGAGCAAGAGGTTTAGGACTAAAGAAAGCTGTCTTTGTCCAGAAAAAGGAAGTAATTATTTTCAGCACTCTGCAGACAGACAAAGAACTGTTACAGTGTTGGTAAGGCTCGTTTCCAGTTCCCTAGAGATAAAGATTCATTGCTCAGTAGAGACAAGGCTATTGAAACTGGTTTATTTGTAAAAGTAACACTTTTAAACTGGAAACAGTAGAAAGAGCTAGGTAGCTAAAATGCACTCAACATAATAGAAAACAGATGTTTTCTATTACAAGACCCAGCTGTAAGATCAGGGGACATCACCTACAGTCAGCATTACTGAGTTCATGTAGTTTCATGTATTATCTTTAAACTGAATAGTCAACTAGCTATCTGTGTTGTGCTTAGACTTCTAAAAATTATAATTTGATAGATAATATTAATTATTGAAATAATAATTCAAGTTGAAACTACTTATGTGTCCATAACATGGAGCTGAAATAACAATGAAGTCAAATACCAAGAGCTTCTGTTCTGTCTTTTATCCTTATTGCTGGACTCCCTCTCTGCAAATGAGATTCAATGAATTCCTTCCAGGTGTCCAAGCTCCACAGTCTCAGCTACTTTTAGTGTACATTTGTTATTTTGTTCTTCATCAAGTCAGTTACCCTAAAATATGATTCTGTATGCACTATAAAGAGAAGTTCCCCCCTTTCTTTTTAGTTAAATGGTCAAATTCTGCCCTCAGTTACCATAGCATAAATCAATCAAATGCCTATAGACTGATAAAACCTAAACAAAGATGGTTGTTCCTGGTGTCACTGGGATTTGGAGAGTGCAAAGGCTTCATTATTTCTTTCATCTGAGAAATAGATTTCCAAACATATTAGTATGAACCATGCCTCAGAGATTTACTTTCATTTAATTGTTCTAAAAAAGAAAAAATAATGTAGGAAGCTTGCTTATGTTCTTCTAAAATACTTATAATAATTGTTTAATAAATACAATTTTAATGTAGATATATAGTAATATATATTATATCATATATATACAATATATAGTGCATATATATATACACTATATATATATATACACAATAGCCACATTTTGAGACAGCAGCTGAACACTATTTAATAGAGCACTAAGCTCTCTACTTCTGATGCACACTGTTGATTTTCCAGTAGATGCACGATCACCTTTGCACTTCATGGGTTTCAGAAAGCTAGTAATGATTCCAGCTCTGTGAATCCATCGACATAGATTTATATTAGTTCAAGCAGTTGCTTTCTTCTCTCAAATTGACAGGAAAACCCCATCAGTTACAAGATACATCAGTTGTATCAAAATAAGGATTCACAGAGATGGAACAGACTTTAAGCTTTGGAAAGTGAGAACAATACACAGCTGAAGATAAACCCAGATTCCCTTAGCAGAAATTTAAAAAATAATTTCCCAGGCAGCCTTTTTCCAGTAACCAAGTATGACTTGGAAGGTGGGCAGTTCATTCTTCTGGTAACGAACTCATCTCATCTCATCTCATCTCATCTCATCTCATCTCATCTCATCTCATCTCATCTCATCTCATCTCATCTCAAATCTCATCGCGCTATTTTGAACCATCATCTCCTTCATTGTTCTGGGGTTGGGAGGTATCCTTTGGAGTGAATGCCATGCAGAGCCCAGGGTAGTTTTTTCATCCCAAGCATATGAGCCAAGTGGTGAGTTGCATTTAAGAGATTCCAGCCCTTTGCCATTTCATTTGAAGAGAGATGGGTGTTAAGAATGCAAGCCCAGATTTTTCTGAATTGTTTTGGACTACAGCGGCACTAAGGAGCTGCAACTTGGAATCATATTCTGTTCATGTACATGTACAAAAGTATCATCACTCATATTCCAGTATTTTATGAGGTGTATAATACATAGGTGTCTTCACAAACCAGAAAGCTGGAGGAAAACTGTAGGTGCCATTTCTTTTAATTAGCATTCAGCGTAAACCAGTAATCCCTCAGACACTCCAATTTAGTTGTCTTAGAGGGAAAAGAAAGTTCACCGTTCCCGTTAGATTCCTTTTATACTAACTTTGGTTTCACTTAGGTTCTGTCCTAAACATAGTCACCCCTGGGATCTGCTACTCCTCTGAAGAAAGGTGACACCTCTGAGAGTGATGAGGTGCTTCGTACAAAACCTCAACATCAGAAGCACCTGGAAGTGTGGCTGCTAGAGGAGGAACCTGGGAACTCTGCCATGTCTTGTCTGTTGTCACTCTCAGACAGTTTCACTGAACTCCAGAATATTCTGAGTTGGAATGGATTCACAGAGATCATTGAGTCCAACCCTTAACCCTGCACAGGACCATTCCCAAGAGTCACACCATGTGCCTTAGAGGCTTAGTGCTGTGACTACTTCCCTGGGGAGCCTCACGAGGAAGAACCTTTTTCTAATATCCAACCTAAACCTGCCCTGACACAACTTCAGGCCATTCCCTCGTGTCCTGTCACTGGTGACCAGAGAAAAGAGATCAGTACCTGCCCCTCCTTTTCCCCTCATGAGGAATTTGTAGACTGCACCATTTCTCCAGGATTATTACCCAACCAAGAAGAAGAAGAGTTTATATATCCCAAATATTAAAATTAAGCCCCAAAAGAGGAACTCTGACCTTCAAGAGAATATGCTATAACTTGAACTTCAGAGGTAAAACTAGAATCCAGAAATTAAGCAGTAGTTCAGTTTTTCTTGTTAAGCCAAACATATTAATAAGTAAATATTTAAATCAAAAAGCCATCCTCGGAATACATTTCAGACCAGGGAACTGTTGAGATAAATGAGGTAAAGAAAACTAATTCTCACTCTTTTACTGCATATTGAAATAGTCTAGGTTTGCACCAGAGACTAATTCCACGGTAGTTAACTTATGACCATGTCAAAAAGTGGTTTCAAACTCTGCCAAGAAATTTCAGAAATTACTGACATCCAACCCTTTCTATCCTATTTAGCAATAAACCAGTTTTAACCTTGTTTTGTTGTATAAAATGTTCTTTTTCTGCTTTAAGGGTTAGAATAATATTTTTATTTTACCTTTGGATGACAATTCAGCTAGTAGAAGATTGCCAAACTCAAGCATTAAAATACCTCTATGAGTCAGCTCCAAAGAACGTAATGGGAGGAAAAATGTAATTTAAAAAAAGGATATTTTTCTATTTAAACATCTAAGCTACTTTGAACATACTTTTGAGATTTAATATAGAAACATGGGGTACAGTCACTTTTTTCTTTTTAAGGGAAAGCTACATTAGAATTGGGAATTTTACACTGAACAAAATTATATTTGTTTAATCAAATTCAGCAGCTGACAAATGGTTAGTATCAAATTCCATGTAGACTTTACAAGGCCAACCATTTCTACCATCACAGGTCATTTAAGTCTTAATATATTTATCCTCACAGTTATCCCTTTGAGGCAGGGCAGTGATTACGTCTGAGTTTCCCAATGTCTCACAACAAGTCTAGGAACAGAAATCTGGCATTGTTTGCTCTGTCATAGTAATCTCTTCGCAAGAACAGTTTTTCACATTATACAGTTATTTTGTCTTCAGCCCCACAGCACTGATAGAGCCAGAAATTGTTTACAGTTTATTCATCAGAACTGTTGAAACCAAGACACAGAAATAACCACTCAGACAAAACTGAAGCAGTGCAAGTCAGAACCAGGGACCTTGCCTGCCATATATGCATTTTATCTTCAAATATAGCATCCTTCTTGCCATGAGAGCTAATAGAAATCTCCCAAAGGAAGATATGCCTTGGTAAAATACCTGTTCATAAATAATACCACTGAATAAATGAGATGATTTCCAGCTGAAGAGCCTGTTGAAATTAATGTGTATAGAAATAACTGAGAAAGTGGAGGGTATTTAGGGAGATGAGCAGATATCTAAGAGACATTGGCTATAGTCCTATGTCCTGTACTAGTGTAGCAAAACATACTGACTGCTTGGTATTTCAATTGTCTCTGCAAAAACAACGGAATTGCGAAAGTTGTCTGGCATCATTAAGTTCCTTGGAAGCTGAAATTAAAAAGTGTCATACGAAGAAGACCAGTGCTTTCAGTTAAGAAGCACTTCCAAGAAAGAAATGTACTCAATTTGGAGATGGGAAATACATATTCTAAATCAGACAGTGCTCTTGTATTGTCCTGGATTTCCCCACATCTTAGGCAACTTGTCTGATCTCCAGATCAACAGCTTTATCCATAGCATTATTATTTAAATTGAATTCTGGAAATAAGAAAAGATAGTTTTATTGAAGCTATTATTTCAGGAAAGGTACTGGTTTCAGACAATAAATATTTCTGGCTCCCTGTCCTTTTACTCTTTCATTACCTTTACTGTCAAAATGAGCAAAGAGATCCCATCAAACCTCACTCCATTCTATAACAACAGTGAGTGACTGATTTCTAACAATGACAAGGGGAAATACCTATTCTGAGAAGGCCACTCAGGCAGACACCAAAGGTTAAGTTAGTAATACTAACAATACCACTAACTTCAGTCTCAGGCACCTGGAAGGGTTTGATTCCATCCTCATGCAGTTTCTTAACAACCATTTTTCTGACAATATCTGAGGATGAAACTTTAGAGCTGTACTTCAAAAGTAAAAGTCAAAAAAAAAAAATTCACTGTAAGCAGCTGCTTTTCAAGAGCAAGATATCAAATTTATCAGTAAGAGAACTTCCAAATTACACTTCACACCTTGAAAGTCTTTCACCTCCACTTCAGTAACTCAAACACACCCAGGAACCAAAGCAGAGGTAGCCCCAAACTGCTGCCTGAATTTCGAAGCATGCATGTGTCCAGAACAGATATGCAGGGAATGTGTCCCCAGCTTCTGCTGAACCAGAGTATTCCATGGTTGTCTGTGTGCTTTCTCCTCAGAAACACCTACAAATGAAGAAAGGTTGTTAACTATTGATTCACATCAGCCCCTGTAGTTACACAATCTAGTTCATGTCTGCACTATTAACATATGTTTGCTTCAGCTCAAAGAGACTGTAGCATCTCAAATCAGCTCTTAGCGTTGCTCCCTGAAGAAGAGAGCTAAGGGAGAAGGAACAATGTGCTAAAAAGAGCATTAAGATTTTTAGGTTTGTGCAATGATTTTTTTTTCAAACTCGAGTATCCATTCTCTTACTCTAAATCACCAAGCACATCACCAAATCAAGAAGAAACACAAAGTAAAAATGAACTAATGACTGCAGCAATATTTTATGCACAAGAAATCCAAATATCAGCAGAACTTCAGAGAACTCCAAAGTATTGTTTTCTGTTCTGCAACCTTCCTTGCCACTGAAATAACAAACCTATATAGGAAAAATATTCCAGGACAATACAGAAGATTTGGTTGTCTCAAAGAAATACTAAGAAATTATGAGTAATCAGTTAGGAACAAGGATTAATTAGAATAAAACCCTTGCTTTATAAAACAGATAGGCCAGTAATGAGGAAATGTATCTAGATTGTTCTTCACTGTGGAGACAATAACAAAATTAAAGAAGAACACAACGGCTGAGTTTTTAAAGAGAAAGAAATACAGCACTTGGTCAGAAGAGCCAGTGAAAAAGCATGAGTTCTTAGAATCATTGAAACTTTTGAAAAACGAAGAAGAAAAATCAATAATAGTAATCTAATCAAATGAAGCATAAATTATAGTATTAGAAAAAAAAGTAGAGCAATGTTAAAAGAAAAATGAGGAAAATCAGGAAAATTTTATCTAAAACAAATCTAGTTACAGGCACTAGCAGCTTCTTGGGGATAAACACTATCTTGTTGGAATAAAAAAAAATTAGAAGGAATACTATCATGCAAATGGCAGATGAGTGGCCTATCCTTCTCAAAGAACATGATAATATCAAAAGGAAAGATAAGACAGAAATCAAGCAGAAATTGAACAAATGCACTCTTGGGAATGAACTAAGAATATAAAAGTGAACCCAGAGGAAAGGGATCAAAACCATCCCACTATGGATGCCATTACATATGCATATCTCAGCATATGTTTCTCTAAGCAAAATTCACAGGGCAACTCTCCTTCTAATATTCTGTTGTGACCAGATAAACACAAGTATCCTAACTTGGATATCTAACTCAGTAGGGCAACTTTCTTCAAGGCAACTGAAGTACAGAGGAACCAGTGCTAAAAACAGCTTCAATGTTTATCTACAGCTGATCTAACTCAAGACAGAAAGAGCGTACCTACAGCATTGCAATTCACCTGTTCCAAAAATCAATAGTGCTCATATTCATATTCCCACATATAAGCTGCCCAGCCCTTCTCTGCTACAAAGTGAAGTGCATGGAGTGGAATGCATTAAAAAAAAGGAAACTGTCAAATTTCTCCCATGGTGCATCTCTACATGGGGATTCAACAGTGCTCAACACTAACACATCTTTATGCTTCCTGTGAAGCTGCTTTCTGGGGAGAACAGGATGTAACACAGATTCTTTACGTAACACCCTAGGTTAAGAACTTGGTGGCTTATCTGCAATGTGTCATCTCTGGTCCTGTCTGAGAGAGTCTGATCAGCAGTCTACTTTATCACAGAATGTGAAACTCAGCCTGAAAACAGAGTACAGGACTCAGTTACACTGCCACTAACAAAGAACATCCTGTCTATGACCCTAACCACACCAAGACAATTGGAGATGTTAGAAAAAAGTACCTAAGTGGGGACACACATTTTATCCAATGGAGAACATTGTTACAGAGTAGGTCTCAACTTAAACCAAGCTCTTTGTCTAAAAACCGCCATTGAACAGCTCAGGGATTTTTCTATCACATTGTTTCAACATGCCTTTTGTCTATTTTTTTTTAAGAATTATAGCCTGCTCTTTCATTCAGGTCAATGCTGGCAAGTAAGATATGTATCTAGATACCTCAGCTTTTCTAACACTATTAACAATAGGCATTCAACACTGCAGACATCCAAATTCCTCTCTCTCTCATCTTGTAAAAAGAGCATGTGTAAAAAGAGCTTGTGATACTAATTCTAGGAAACAGAGAAGAAAAACATATGTTTTCACTGTGAGGTTTGTGAATTCATTTGCAATAAGTGCATCAAGTTACTGTGAAGATGTCTGTAAGAGCTTTGAGAGCAACTGCAACACTGCCCAGATAGTAACTGAAATGAGGCAAAAGTGACACATCCCATATAAGGTTCCATATGTGAACCATCAGTGTCAAGTACTGCTCTACAGTCAATATTCACCGGAGAGTTGAAAGGCTTAATTACGTAGAAGTCTATTGTATTTTGTGTTTGAATTGAAGAACAACCATCAACCAGAGTTGTTTTAACCACACCATTACAGACTGGGCTAATAGAAAGACAGTATCAACACAAAGTTCTTAAACAGATGCACAGTGAGGAACAGGAATGGGCCGAGGATGTCTTTTCCTGTTAACCCAGATGATCAACAAGGAGATGTCTGTGTCAACAGTGACCAGCCTGCTGGCCAAGTGAAGCTTATATTTACACCAGATTTTTGCCAGCAAAAGAGCTGGCTCATATGGCTCATAGGAAATATGGCTCATATTTCCAAGCAATAGTCACAGCCCCCAAGTTGGAACTGGTTCAGATCCACTCCTATGGATCCAACTCTCACTGCAGTTAATGGAAACTCTATCTCTGTAATTGTACCGATGTAACCAATTATAGAATTTGACTTCCAGACCACGATTTCAGTGGACTATTTTGGCTGTACTTAGTTCGCAGACTATGGTACCCCTAGTAGTTCTGTGTATTTGAACAGTTCTATTAAAATAAATAAAAGGATATCTCAGTAAAGTGTGCAATAGACTACTAAAATTCTATTTCAGTAGCAAGAAGCAGCATGTCCCTTCATACAGGTACATTGTGTTTTACTAATCTAGAATATTAGTGGGCAAATCAAATTAAACCATAGTCAGTCCTCAGATGAACAAATAAGAATTTCATTTTGTTACCATCAGATCTCTGGATCTCTATCTCTGGATCTCTGCATAAACCCTTTACATCATGAGAAACACAAGAGAAGGCATGAAAGACAAAAAATTTGGCTCTGGATGAGCCACAGTATTTTGATTAAAAAAATCAATCTGGCCTCTTTCATGAAGAAGCAGAATTAATTTTACATTTTTTTTCAGGTGTCACCAAAGAAAGGACAATGTAAGGTCTTATGGGTTTGCTTTTTTTTTTGATTGCCTGCAATAGGGATGTTTTAGTTGTGGCCAGTCTCAGCAGAAATAGCTTATTGTTGAGGCTACAATGTCTTCTATGAGACCTCACAGCAGCTTTGTTCCCCACACCTGTAGGAATGGGCATCCCATTATGGATGGGATCCCATATGGCACACCTCCATTGTGGAGCCAGATGGCTCCACAGCAACAATTCTACAGCCTTGCAGCTCCCTCTGATCTCACCTCTCTCCCCAGTGATGTGCTGACAAAGAAGACATTGCACTGCCTGGGTCTGATGTACCATCCACACCAGTGATAGCAGGATAGATCCCTTCTTTAATGATAGAAGAGAGAACATCAGCTATGGCATCTAGGGAGCTAAGAAGCAATTAACTGATTAACAAAGTTCATATCTGAGTAAATATCATGCCGAGAAGAGGATTGATCTGCACTTCTTCACTCCATCCTCCAGTCCACCATTGTTTGGAATTCTAAGGTGGTTCAGATTGCCAGGAATGAAAATCAACTGTGCATATCCCAGTCAAGCATGGATTTAACAGCAATGCTGTTTTGCCTTTCATAATATTGTGTAGGACAAGGCAGTATCATATCACTCTATCAAAATACTGCACTGCAGATAAATTTTGTCCTAGCTTGTCATTCTGCTATTTGATCTTCCAAAAACATAACTTTCTGAATTCCCACACTATGAAATTTCACAATCAAGAGATTAACAACTTGTGACTGCATTTCCAGAAGTAATAAAATTAATGAAAGCAAGTCTATGTTTCTCATTTCTGGGGTTTTGTTTGTTTGTTTGTTTGTGAGGAGTGGGTTTTGGTGTTTTTTTTGTTTGTTTGGGCTTGGTTGGGTTTTTTTGGGGTTTGTTTCTTTGGTTTGGTTGTTTGTTTGTTTGTTTGTTTTTATAACATTTGTGCAGGGGAAATACTGTGGTTAGACAGGAAACAGCCATTGAAATTTCTGGATTATCTGAAAGTTGGGAATCTAAATAGCAGCAAATACACTCATTTATTTCTAGTCATTTTCTTTCAACAGCTAGTAGTAGACTGATTTACTGACAAAAGCAGCTATTTTTCCTGACAGCCTGATACAAATTAAATAAGGCCCCTTTACAATACAATGCACAGAATTGAATGCAATGCTACTGAGAGAGAGGGCACCTGCAAATGCACCAGATGTTGTTAGATCATGAAGATGACTGAGCAATATATGTTAGCACAGTTCTCATTTAACTGTTAGCAGTCAGACAGAACATCTGGTGCTGGGAATTAAAAAGCTATTCTTCATCAATATACTTTCTAACAGACTGGTCTAGGGATGACTGTGAATGCTGATATATTTTCCCTGGATTCCAGGGATCTCACAAAATGTAAGCAGAATACAAAGAAGGAGGAGAAATAAGGCAGGGACGTGAGCAACATAAAAAGAACATAAACAAAAAGGTGAACAGAAAAAAAGTTGGTGGAGGCAGGGAAGAGGTGGGTAAAAACATAAATAAATATATTTTAACGTCAGAAACCCTAAACTGTTGTGAAAATATGCGAAATCATTATACAAGATTGTTTTGGCAAATACAGTTCTACAAACAGTGGTATAGAAGCAACTACATTATAGCAGACTTGGGATATGCATGTATTTTTACCTGTGCAAAACTTTTATTACTGCAATCTATTCTGGCAGCCTTGCAATCAGTGTCTCAGCAAAAAGGTCAGTGCTGCCTCCACCTCAACAAAGATGGGATAAAAAACAAGAGACAACTCTCATATTGAGCATGCTCATGGGCTGGAGCAATGAATTCTTTCTTTTCTACTTAAGCTTTAAAGAAGGCATGAGTTACCACATTTGTGTCTATACTTGCTTTTCACTGAAAGAGGAGCATTTCTTCATCCATTTGGCAAATCACCCTGCAAAATTCTAAGGCTTTGCTACAGGACCTCACTCACAAGGTTGTTCCCACACAATTGCTGACTGAAGAGTTTATTTCTAATTGTTAATCCTCTCTAGGAGTTCATCAGTCTTGTTCAATTTTTCCCTCTCACAGGAATTTAGACTTTCAATATTGCAAGTAGTTTGTTTAATGATTTATATTCCTGCATCAAGACTAACCCCCCAGATTAGTAGCACTTGCACCACCTAAAATGAAAATGTTTTTAAAACACAGGCAGACCAAAACAAAAACAGTGGGCACAGGCCCCAAATCTGAAAATGCTACATAGCATCATGTCAGCTGCTGCAGGGATTTGCCTAGTCCATGCACCAGTGCAGGTATAAAAACAAAACCGCAAGAAAGAAAAAAAGCCTCAAAATGGCTAAACTTCCTTTTGATAAGAGAACTATGAAATTCTGATATTGTAAGCTTATGGAAAGCTGTGCACCATGCAGCCTTAAATCTCTTTGTTAGCAAAAGTATCTTCCTTCTTCCTCCTGACTCATAAGAGAGATGTTCCACTCCCTTCATCATCTTCATGGCCCTTTACTGGATTCTATTCAGTCTGTCTATGTCTCTCTTGTACTGAGGAGCCCAGCACTGCACATAATAGTCCACATGTGGCCTCACTAGTGCTGAATAAAGGGGAAGAATCACCTACCTAAGACTGCTGGAAATACTTTGTCTAATATTAGATCACTGGCTCACATTCTTGACATTCTTTAGATTTCAAGTCCACTTGAGCATTCATAAATTCTTTTATTGCCAGTTTAGCTTTACAGTCCTTGGTATATTTGTAGCACAGATCTCAACAGGTCCTCCATCAGCTCAGAGACAGTTGATTGTTTCCTCAATATTTATGCTTTGGCACACTTTAGTTAGTTGACTTTCTATTGCATGTCCAGGATCTGCATCATTTCTAGATCATTTCTAGACCAATCTGAGAGAAATTTTGTCAGTTTTATTAGAGTCAGGTGACTTACTTTGGCCATTTAGGTATGCCTTCACACCTTGTCATTTATTTGTGTTACAATGCTGAGCTAAGACGATAATCTGTCTTCGTGCATTTTTATGTAACTGGAACGTTCTGAGCTCTGGCCAGATGACCATCTCTGTAAGATTTCTTGCCATTACAAAAAAGAATTTCATAACAGTACATGTCAGCCTACCTAGCCATTTTGCATTTATTGCTCTAAACAAAAATATTCAACTATATGCCATTTCCCCCTCCTCTCTATGATAATAAAAATATAAGGATATTTGGATTGTATTTATTCCACATTGTTATAGGTGGGTACTAGCTCACAGCACATTTCCTTTAGTTTTCAGGTTAATATCCTAACTAGAAAAATAAGCTAGATTGGCTTTTTAAAAATCAGATAGAATCAGAAAAAGCTAGATGGCAGCATATGTTTTGATGCTGCTAGTGTTTTATGAGCATCCAAATCCTCTTGAACACAAGAGATGAAGACAAACAAATTCAGTTTCCTGACCTACAGCAAGCATCTTCCCAATAGCCTTCTAACTCATTCTTCGTATTTCTACATTTAGACTGATGTAAGAAGATGTGGATACAGACACAACAACCTTCAGGCCCAGAGCTTTGGAGAACCTCCAAGAAGAACACTCTGCTCTGAGGAAGATGAAGATGAGGAAGTGGGAGTCCCAAAGACCCCAGACCCAAATCCCCCAGGAGGCGTGCTGGAGGGCAGAACTTAATCGTGGACTAATGGGATTGGGTAGAAATCATTATAAAACTGGAACACCTGTGTTCGGGGTAGCACACAGAGGTAGTGTTTCCTGGAAGATTAGAAGCCCATTAAAACCTTTTATTCCTTATCTTACCTCTACCTAATCTGACCGGAGTTTTTTTTCTCCCCAAACCATTTTAGGCAACACCTCCATTTCAGTTTTTCTTATACATGAATCTGGGAACATTCCATTCTTGAAGTAAAGACTATCATCTGTCACCTGTATCTCTTCCAGGACACCTCTTTACATGTTTGGTATGCAAAGTCACTGAATTTTCCATGTGGCAATCTAGAAAGGATATGGATAGCTGGAGAATGTTCAGAGAATAGGGCTAGTGAAAGACAACCAACATTTACCAGAAGAAAGAAAAAAATGGAATTTTTTTTTTTTTTTTTTTAGAGAAGGAGGACTAGTGAGACATGTATTGTCTTTCCTAATATTTGAGAGGTAGATATGGAATAATAAAGGGATAAACACCTCTCTATGCCTATCATAAGTAAAACCAATATTAGTGTTTGTAGAAGTAGAACTATTGTTAGGTCTACCAACAACATTGTCCAGCATTGGAAAATAAAAACTTTCTCATAATAAGGGCCACAAAGAACAGGAATAAATTGTCAATCGAAGTTGGTGGAACCTCCAGCATATAAGATTTATTGCATAGGCACGTTTCAGAAATGAAATCAGTTTCATGTACACCTACTTTATTATTTCATGTACACCTGATTCATGTATACCATCATGTATACTGTCCTTTTTCTGTGCTTCTTTGCACCCTCTTTTCTATGATCAAGTCCTCTCTTTAAGTCGGGTTCAGAGAGTTTTTTCTGGCAGCCCAATCCAATTTAGAAAGCACTTAGATACATGTCTATGACTTTTGATGTACTTCCAACTTTAAAATTTTCTGATAATGCAAAGAAGCATTTCAGTTGAAATTCATTGTTTGATGTTTAAGTCATGGATTTTTCTATGGCTCTGAAATGCGATTGCAGCCTCTTCAATATATGTCATTTATTCACTCCAGGCATTTTCATTGATTGGATAGAAAAAGATAGTTATGAAGTTGCAGCTAGTGACTCTATTCTGCTATACAAATACAAAATCTAGGAGGGGTTGCGTGATAAGTGGATTTTAGCACTATTAGTGCCAGGCCACAGAGTTTTGATTATGCCTGTTTTTTTTTTTATCTTGCTTGCCAGATTTTTTGCTGCACAAGATTCAAATATATCTCTACTGAAAGTCTTATGAGAGACGATACTGATGGAAAACTAAATAACTGTTTATAGACTATTCTGATATGCAAATCTCAAGCTGCCAAGATTCATCAGAATCAGTTCTGGGAAGAGAGCAAGGCTGCAATAATATTATATTTTTATAGTTTCTTGGTGATTTATTTCATTAACATGACAATTTTCTCTAGACCCTTGAATTCACCATAGTTGTTGCTCAGCTGCAAGACATCTTCTCCTATCTCCCTTGGTTGACAGCTGCTTTGCAGTCTTATGAACTACAAAGTACCACTGTGTTCTCTTCCCTGCAGGGATTTCTATGGAGGGAGGCCACAGTGTCTCCACTCTGCTCCACCCTCTGTTCTATCCCTCGTAGCAGGTCCTTATCTTATGGGCAGTCACTGTGGAGCATGTCAACCATATCCCATCCAGGAAGCAGCAGCTGCATTTTATGCTGTAATTCTTAGTCTCCTCTAATTTTTACCAACAGCCATCTTCCCACAACAGTTTAATAGGTGAAGTAAAAGCTGTGCACACAAGCAAAACAAAACAAGAATTCATTCCCCACTTCTGATGGGCAGGCAGGTGTTCAGCCATCCCCAGGAAAGCAGGGCTCCATCACAAGTAAGGATGACTTGGGATCATCATTCCAAACATCCACCCAGCTTTATCTGCTGAGCATGAGGCTATATGGTGTGGAATATCCCCTGGGTCGGTTGGAGCAGCTGTCCAAGCTGTGTCCCCTCCTGACTCCTTGTGCACCCCCAGCTTCCTCACTGGTGGGTTGGGATGAGGAGCAGTAAAGACTCTGTAAGCACTGCTCAGCAGTAACTAAAACATCCTTGTGTTGTCGATGCTGTTTCCAGCACAAATCCAAAACACAGCCTCATACCAGCTACTATGAAGAAAATTAACTCTGTCCCAGCCAAAACCAGGACAACCACCAGCTCTACCAACATACATTAAACTGTAATTTTGTTGAAGAGCAGAAGAATGTTCCATTACAGAAGAGAAACTTTTTTGCAGTACCTTACATAGCTTATTAAAATCTTTCAGCCTATATCCTTTTTAAAATTTTCTTAATGCTTAGCCTGTGTTTTCACCACTGGAAGCCACTACAATTCTCTGCTCCTCGTGGTATAGTGGAAGTACAGAGTAAGTTTGCCTACTTAAGCTCCACTCTCTTCCCAACTCTGAGAATATCTGAGAAACTTCGAAGATCTAAGAAAAGGGCATTAGCACAATTTTTTAGCACTGAACAGTGAACTTGGAACAAATGTTTAAGCATCCTCTATAAATGTTTAAGTATCCTCTATAAAAAAAATGCACACGATACCAGCTGAAAGTACAGAGCAATAAATACAAGTCATTGAAGAGTTATTGTATATTCTGCTGCTACAAAATGCACAGATTAATCAAGGATTGATTTTTCCAGGGCAAGCAGCTCTGCAGGACAGATTTCCTGAATGATCAATATATTATTGCTTATTCAGTAAGTGATGAAGCTTGGCTGCAACGCAAAGCATTATTGGCTCACCTGGAAGCATCTCCTCTGCTCCCTAATACAGAGAAGGGCCATGAGCAGTGGATATCTGTGACCAAATACAATCCACAAGGGCATTGCCATTATGACATTATCCCTAGTGGCTGGATTACTAATATATGCCACTGTCACAAGTGAATGGAAAAAATACTTCAGATTATGTTCTTCTCTAAGAGCACACTCTTCCCTTTTCCTGGCATTCCTATACTTTCGCCATTGTAATCATGAAGCACAGCTGATGGACAGAGGCCACCTCTCCATTTAGTCATTCTCTCTCCCCTCAAAAGCCACATGAAGTTATGTCAGATGCCCTTAAAAGCCTACAAAGAAGGAGATAATGCCTACCCTGTGGGTAGTCCCTTCCTATTTTTCATTCATAAGAGAATTAATTAGACAGTCTAAGAACAACTATACCAAGTCAACTCAAGGGACCTTTTAGTCCAGAGTTTTATCTCCAACAGCTATAAACAGAAAAGTGGACAAACACATCTTAGTATTTCTTCACACTTAGTACTTCTTCAGACTGCACTCACTGGCTGTAATGAATTCTGGCTTAGGAAATCACTAAGCTAGAGTTGTTTAATATTTTTTTCATAATACACAGCCTAAGACTCACCTGCAAAGTGCAGAATATGGAAATTCTATACTGAAGAAGTTATTATTAAAACCGCCTCAGTGTTAATGCAAGATTCAGTGTTGCAGTTTATATTGTAATGTTTATCACTTGAAATGATTCAAAGGTGTTCAGTTAAGTTTCAGATTTTATATCCCATTGCACCTATCTCCATTGCTATCACTTGCTACTGTGGCTCTTAATAGACTTCAGTGTGCTCTAAACTGGGTTCAGGAAAACATCCAACTTTTGGATCAGGAAATTAAAAGTTTTTTACAGTAGGATTACCTTCCCTCCACTGCTTAAAAAAGTTTGTATTCTTCTTTTTTCCAAAATGGTTGTGTAAAACTGGTGACCTTGCTTTAAGAATGTTTTCATTTTCATTTTCAAGTGAGCAAAGATAATTTTGTAAAAAATAATAAAATTGGAATATGATTATTTTAACAAAGAAACTCTTGCACAAATTAAGTGTTCTTCACTAATCTTTTGAAAGAAAAACATTTTATTATTTTAGTTATATTTTCTTCTTCTTGTCTAGCTTTCTTTCATATATTGCTTTCTAATTTAAACAATATGCAAAAAAAAAAGCCAACATATTTTGCCAAATGTAGGATGACAAGGATTGTTAATGGAACTACTATACACCAATATAACAGGTGTTAAAAAAAAATGCTGCATTTATTAAAATTATTGCTCATGTACTTTTAAAAGAATCATTATTTAATTAACATTGACCTAACATCCTCATTTTGCAGATGCATCTCATCATACTTGTGATTTTCTTCTTTATTTTGATTTGCCTGATTAATCTCTGCCTCTTGTAAAAATTACCACTTTTGATGACTATATTCTGTAGAGGACAAGAAACTAGCAATATGTCAAATAGATTAGATGATGCAGCAGTCTAATACTTCCTCTAACTTGCATATAAAGATTTTGGAGCATCTCTGCACCATACTCTGAAGGTATTAAAATGATATCACAGAGTTATTGTACATTTAATTAGAATAGACAGCTGAAGCAACCAAGGAGATAACATGGAATAGTGTCTATTTAGTACGACTGGCTTGTTGTTAATTTTTTTTATATATTTCCTTGATGTGAAAAATTTTAGATGCACTGGAAATAATATGGATATTCATCCATTTTCAGATGTGAGTTTATGATGCCTGAAGACCTTTGAGTAGAGGCACAGTTCAGAGAGGCAATTGCATAAATTACCATTTCACTTAGACTGTCAAAAGACAAATCAAAAAAACACCCTCAAGTTTCCCACTTTGTAAAATACCTAAAGGAATGAAACACCAGACCAAATTTTTGAATGTTCTGGCATGAGAGCTGGTAACCAAGCTAAGTTATGAGGCCATTTCAGCAGTTATTTTAATCTTCTTTGGAAGTTTTCTGTTTCTTCTTCTCCTAGCATGGTTCCCCTTAGATGGCTTCAGTTAAAAACCTGGGATTTTAGTCTATGAGTTAAGAACGATAAAAGGGCAAATAATAAGGAAATTCTAATTATAATTGCTTAAGAAAATACAAATATTTGAAGACAAAGAATACTGAGATGTAACTTAAATCCTTGAGATCCTTTCATGCAGGTGTGTTGCACTAAACAGCAACTTCTGAAGTTATTTTTAATTGCGGTTTCATTAATTAAAAAACATGGAAAAATTGGTTAATTTTCACATTAGATACACAAGAGTAGAACATGCATACGACATGCAAACATCATCATATGCTCTATTATTTCTAAAAGATAAACTGAAATTGAGAAAAGGCCTTTGATTTACACCAGAACCTATACGAAATTAAAAACCTGACTGAAAGTCTCCACTGAAATCAATGTTGTTCAAGCGTAAGGATGTGAATACTGTGTTTAACTAGAGCTATAGTGAAAAGCTTTACAACAGAAACATTCCTAGCTTTCCAGTCCTGCAGTATCCAAGAATTTCTTTAAGGTGGAATATCCGGGGAAAAAAACATATTTTAAGGCTCCAGAGAGAAAAAAATCACGTGTCTTTGCAAAGCTTCGGCTGTTTTGATTAGAGAAAGGTTTCTTTCTCAAGAAGCTATTAACTAGAGAATTTTAAAAATGTTATTTTAAGATACAGAAATAAAGCAGTTGTACTTCAGTGAGCTATGGTACATGATTTCTGTCTGCTTTTAAAGGGGTGCGGAAGGGTTAATTGCCTTTCAACAAAAATGCAGAAGGATATGCTGACAGACACAGGTGTTATTTTGAAGACCAGATAAGGAAATACACATGCACGCTCACAGTTTATAGGAGCAATGTAGCTGAACAACAAACATTTAAATTGCACATTCACAATGTGCCTAAAATCCTGTGAAAACACCATGCAAACCTTACAGGAGGAAAAGACAGCCTGATGACAGTGGCTTGCTCATTTTATGGGTATACTTCAGGCAAAACTGGGATCCCCCTCCAAAGGAAAATTTGGAAGAGCTTTGAAAGGTTTCTTCTGGCCAACTCCAAAACAAGTGTAAAGAGATGAACAGCTACTTCATGTATTTTTACAGATTTGCTATTTTGCAGCAGATACCTGGAATGAAGCCTTCTGAGCTCCAGTCACTATGGAGCTATCCACTTTTCAGTCAGCCTGGATGCTTTGAATTATAAGAGTTAGGAAGTTTGTAAATGCTGTTTTCAATTGCAGATCATTTCTGTCTTAGACCTATCATGTGAAAAGGATCCAGTGCAAAATAGCCTTAAGAGCAGCTGTGAAGGACCTTCTAAGGGGACAGTGGATAGGCAGCAAGTCTGGTGGTTTTCTGTGCATGCAAGATTTCTGCATCAGGCTGCAAAAGCCCCATAATCCTCTCTGACATTGCGGGCCCCACCACCAGTTTGTCATTGCAGTGGTAGATTCACACAGATACATATGCTTTAAGTATATGATACCTGCTCCTTTTGCCATGTTGAGAGGAACGAAAGGGCTATGTCAATGATGGATTATCTTTCCTACAAGACAGACAGACCTAGATGTCATCCTTGGCATTTCCAGTAACAGAAAGAGCACACAGTGTATCACACGCTGACACTCAAGTCCAATAAGCATCTCTGTCTTGGGTTTATCTAAATTCATCATCAGTTCTGCTCTCTGCACTCCAATAAGCTCATTGCTTCATACTGGCACTGTTTTTGTATCCACTCTGCCTGATGCCATCCATCAAATGTGCAACAGAGACTCTTCTTATTTTGAAGTCTTTCCCTTACACTTACGCTCAGAAAGAGATGGCCAGGCCTCAGGATTCCTGCTTCAAATTATGCAGTTTACTTCAAATAAGCTGGCGGTAAAGTTCTGGACATGCCCTTAAGCGACAGACATTGCTGCAGAAAGGACTGCGCCCATTTCAAACTGTGAGTGAAAACAGATTTCAGATGCTTGGTCTCTCATGAACAAAATTATCATCATTTATAGTCTCTTGGCACTGTTGAGCCAGCGTGCATAGCTGAACACTAGAGATGCATGAGGACAGATGATGGCACTTGATTAGGGTCACAGAAATGTAACCCAACCATCTGATATCAAGACAGGCTTAAAAAAATTGCAAACAAAAAAATTGTACATTTAATTAGACCACTAAAAGTGAAAACCTACAGAATGAAGATGCTGGTTGAAACAGTCTAAGATTCAAGCACTGAGTCAACCCTTCATTTCTATTTAATTTTTAAGGAAATTGGTCTGAATAGTGAAGAGAAATTACTTTGAGAGAGGCATAAAAAGGTAACTATTTTGTGTGATACCCAAGGCAAAAAAAAAAAGGAAAATAATGGAAGAAAGCAGAAAAATAAACAACAGGTAAATTCAGAGCCTGGTCCTCTTAGAGAAGTCCCCATTGATGTTTTTCACCCCTCTTTTGGCAAGAAAAAGGGTTTTTCATTATGCAGGACAACATTGGCACTTTACTGTCCCTAATTTCTTACTAGTCAGTGTGCCTGACTGCCCAGAGAAGAAAAAATGTTAATTAAAAAACTAACGTGGTCCAATAACAATTTCTTTCCACTTCTGCTATCCTCTCTAAAGAGAGGGATATACCACATCTTTTCAAAGTTCACAAGGGACTGATATCACTACTGCTATTCATTGCAGACAGCTACTTTAAGGACAAGTATAAATGTCCTGAGAGTAAAGGCTGCATGAAATATTATATTTGAAAATCTTTTTGAGACTGACCTGGCTTTCAGTTAGTGACAGCTTTAATCATAATGGAAGCTTTGTGACAGGGTCTTCAAATTTAAACTACTCATGAGACACACACATTAATCCTGGAGAATAAAGGCCATTAGTCCTGCTTTTCAAAAAGGCTTTCAAATCTGACCAAACTCTGATGTAACTCAAAAAAAAAAAAAA